>SJYQ01007530.1:319354-333597 GCA_006410935.1 Redunca redunca
AAATAAAAAGTATATTAATTTTTGAGATGACATAGAAACTCCTTTATAGCAAGGATTATTTTAGGAAAATCCTATTGTTAATCTCATTTTTAAATAAACTTAGGGTTTTAAAATCAACTTAGAAACATTTTTCAGAAAGGTAACCCCAGGTCTGTCTGTTAAATAAACAAATTAGACAGATGAATGGACAGACAGATAGAAATCTTTATGTCCATCTCGCCTGTTGTTTTTGATGGAGACAGACACAGTGACCATTATGAAGTTCTGCTTAAAATCTTTTGGTGAATTTCCAATGCGTTAAGAACCAATTCCAAACTCCTTCATTTGGCTCAGGTGTTTAAAGAAGCTCCGCCTCTCTCTCCAGCCCAGCCCCACCTCTCATTACCCTTCCCTTTTCCCCCCTTCCCCAATCCCCACACCAATGTCTGAGCTCATCCAGATGTTTGGTGCCCTCTTCCTAGAGCATCTTTCCTTCTCCTTGACTTTTCATATAGTGCCTTCTGACAGGACCGTCCTACTGACCTACTCATTTTTTTTTTTTTTTCAGAATTTTTCTTTTTAAGGCCTTTTATTTTTTTTCAATGTAGCATGGTTTATATGTAGTTCTTCAGCAAATGGACAAGTTAGTCTGTATTATCCCAGATGTCTAATGTTTGTACTCAGTACTAATCCAATTTTTAGATGGACTTTTACTAAAGTATGGTTGTATTGTGAGGTCTGGGCTTCTGGATGATGGAAGTGAGAGAGGGGAAAGAATTAAAATGGAGAGAAGCATCAGTCTGATCTATGTCTGTCATGCACACAGTGCCTCCCACACTGTGCATGGCTCACAGGAAGAGGTTTTATAAGGAACCAATAAAGAATTAGAAGGAATCATGAGGAAAAGTTAAAGGAAATTATAAAAAAATTAAGGATTATTTCAGTGGAGAAGTTATTTTCCATGTAGATGGAAATATCTTTAAAAATGAGGCTAACATGCTAAGCTTTCAATCAAATTTAGAATGAGAGAATGGAATTCTAATGTGGTGCCAGCCTGTAAAAGGACTTCTTGGCAGTATGAGCCTGTTGGTACTAGAATGAGGAGCATATGAAGATTTAAATGGTAGAAAGTGATAGCAGTCAATCAAATAGTTCTTTGATAGTTTAGCACTAACAGAAACTTATTATACAAACGAAGGAAATATTTTTTGAAAGAACAAGGAAAATAATGAAACATTAGTATCTCTCTGGAAATGCATTCTGGGAATTTGAAAGAACAAGAGATTTATCTATTTGGAACTATTTAGGACTGGCATTAATGGAGGTGGAAGAATGAACTGAATCTTTTCTTAATGGAGGTGGAAGAATGAACTGAACTGAATAAACTTAATGACAACTTCATGCATCCTCAAGGAAACCAGGACTTCTTGCCTGAGATATGTTGGGGATACATTTGGCAAAGGATTATTATAATTAGAGTTTTTGGCAAGCTGAACTATTAACCTTAGAGATTTATTACCTTTTTTTGTGAGCAAATCATAGTCAAAAGTGTCCAAGAATTTTAATTTTACTGTCAATCTAATTAAACAATTTTTCTGTGTTCTCAATAGGTAGCTGAGAAGAGTTAAAGTTTTTTTAGAGTCATTTTAGTGTTGCTTTAATTTGTAGGTCACTGCCATTAAGTAATCATGTACATGTGGTTTTCTGTTTTATTTTTAAGTTGGATAATGCAGATGAACAAGCAGCCCAGATCAGAAGGGAACTTGATGGCCGTTTGCAGTTGGCTGAGAAAATGGCAAAGGTAAATTGTTAACTTTGATATACTGTACCACATTTCTTTCTGTTCTTAGATTTATGTAAGCTGAAAGTTTTTTTTTATAGATAAAGCCAGTGTAAATTTTATCCATGCATACCTCTTAAGCTCAGATTCCTGAATGCATATAGGAGAATATTATTTATTTTATATATCCATCTTTATATGAGATATTTAAATTCAATGATAACTTTTATAGATTATTCTTAAAGCAATGCCCAAATTTCTCAAACTGCCAGACTTAGAAGTTTAATATTGCACTAAGCATAATATAATCAGAGAGAAGACCGTCTTCCCTGAAAAATCATGTGATATATCCCAAAGTATCTGGCACAGTGTTTGGCCCACAGTGGTGTCAACTAATATTTGAATGGGTGAAAACTATAATTTGAGGTTTGTAGTACAGAATCTCAGCATACATCAAATACAATATTTTATTTACTTTTATTTATACAGTCACTGTGTTTCTGTGAACAGAAATAGATTTCAAACAAAAGCTGTGCTTGTTTTTAATACTGAGGACTCTTTGTCTAAATCATTCTCTAATAAATTGATGCATTAATTTACTTCAGTGGTAAAAGTAAAATTCTAGTCCCTTAAAAGAGACTTGAGGTTATAATGCTTTGGGTCTGAGAATAAGATTTTTTTTTTTCCTTTTCTCTTCTGCTAAATAAAAACTTTGCATATGTTTTATTCAAACATAATAAAGGAAACTTACTCTCCTTTCTCCCCTTTTCCCTCTGATTCTGTCTCTGTCTCTCTGAAGAGTCCTCTCTATTGGGGATTTTTTCATTTTAAAAATTAAGGCACAACATGTATATGGCAAAGTACATAGATCTTTAGTTTACAGCTTGATAAATGTGTGTACACCCTATATAACCACCTCCCAAATCAAGACAGTGAACTTTACCAGATCTGTCCCACACTGCATTTGGCAATTGAAGTTTTGTGTTTTTCAAAGAAAAATATATTTATTAATATGTAAGTTTTAAGACAGCTAATGTTGTATTTATCTAAATGTCTACTCAATTAAAAAGTAGAGAAATCATTGAGAAATTGGACAGAAATAGAAAAACACAGAAAAGAGAAGTTGGGTAACAGAGATGGCAATATGTTTTGAGAGCCAAGCCAAAAGATGCATGAGAAGGATTCTCCAGATGAACACATGGGATGATGATATGAATTAGGGGCTAAAGAGTTAAATTCATACAGAGGGCAGAGGTTGAAAGGACAACACACCTTATTACTATCCTCTGCATACTTGGAGAGTCACTACATGATTCCAGAGATTTGAATGTGGAATTTATTGGCTAGAAATCAAGTAGCTTCAGGAAGAAAAATTGTTGTTTAGTCACAGTCATGTTCAACTCTTTTTGCGACCCCATGGACAGTAGCCCACCAGGTTCCTCTGTCTGTGGGATTCTCCAGGCAAGAATACTGGAGTGGATTGCCATTTCCTTCTCCAGGGACTCTTGGAGACCCAGAGATTGAACTTGAATCTCCTGCATTTCGGGCAGATTCTTAATCACTGGGCCATTGGGAAAACCTCAGGAGAAAAATGCTTTCCCTCAAATCCTAACCTGTGTTGGAAGCTGTCTAAAAGGGCATTGGTTTTCTTGAAGAACTGAGGCTAAGAGAGAAGACAGAGAGATGTGCACTGTGGGCAGGACTCTGGACCTGTGATCTGCGTTTCTGAGTTGTCTCCTTGTATTTAGATTGCACCTGAGCTCTTCACACTGTCCCAAGTTCTTCTCCAAGGGTCTGGCTGGATATGATAATTTAGATGAATTTCCAGAGGGGTCCAGAGTAGGATGGATAGCCTGGGCTGTATTTTCAAGTTCATGTCTGTGGAGAAGAATGTGTTTGTACAACCTCGGAGCTGGGTCACAGGAGCGAGGTCAGTGACGCACACCAGCAGCTTCTCTTTGAGGGGACCCTACTGATTCCATCAGAAATGTTGATAAAGTAGAAAAAGCATGAAGAAGGAAGGAACTGAAGCCAGTGGGATTGGAATGAAAAAAAAAAAACCTCAAAATATAATGTCTTTTGGTAAATAGATGTTTAATTGCTTTCTACTTTGTTTCACCAAATTGAAGCCACCTTCCTAAAATATAAAGCTAGTTGTAATTTACTCACCTTGTTGTCTTAAATCTCTACCATAATCCTTTGAACCCACAAGGGCAGATGATATAATGAATTTATTTTATAGACAAGAAGATTGAGATTTAGCCAAGATTACTTAATAAAAGACCTCAGACATTGTTCTTTGGACTCCAGAGCTTGGGTTTGTTTTTCTAGGCCCTGATGCCTCTTCAGCCTCATAAATCCAGAAACATGGTTTATTCATAATTTAGAGTTGGCAATCGACTGTTAGGAACACCTATCACACTTGCTACCTATTATTACAGGAAATCCACGTGGAACAATGAGAACTAGTGTTTTAAAGATCTGAATGGAGGTTTGAATCTTTACTTCATGCACAGTCCTGGGCAAACTGTAGCAAGGATATCAAGCCAGTCAATCATAAAGGAAATCAACCCTGAATATTAATTGGAAGGACTGATGCTGAAGCTGAAGTTCCAAAACTTTGGCCACCTTATACAAAGAGGCAACTCACTGGGAAAGACCCTGATGTCAGAAAAGTTGAGGGCAGGAGGAAAAGGGGTTGACAGAACATGAGATGGTTGGATGGTATCACTGACTCAATGGACATGAGTTTGAGCAAACTCCAGGAGATAGTGAAGGACAGGGAAGCCTGGTGTGCTGCAGTCCATGGGGTCACAAACAGCAATAGAACAGCAGCAACTATTACATTTCGCAACACAATACAATAACATTGAATCCACAGGGCAGAAATCTGTTTCAAGGGATATAAATATTTTTTCTTGGTTCTTTTTTTCTTATCATTTTTTATTAGAATATAATTGCTTTACATTGTTGTGTTTTTGCTGTACAACAACATGAATCAGCCATATATATACATTGACTTTGGCTGAAATTATGCCTTTTAGCCAAGGCATAATTAGGAAGTAGTGATAGAAAAAATGTGGTGGCCTGGGCCAGAAAGACCTTTGGACCAAATCCATGTTTGCTGTTTCCTGGATATATAACATGAGCAACTTATCTAACCTTTTGGAGCCTGAATTTCTCTGTTCATAAATTCAGTGGCTAAATATTGAACACCTTATTAAAATAATCATGTGCTATTTTAGGCATCTGGGATACGTCCAGACAGATGTAGTTGTCTTGGGATAACATCAGACAAAAGTATCCCTGCCATGTCCTCAGAGAGCTTACATTTTATTTGGGAGAGACTTGATATAAGCAGCAAACATGCTATGTAACAAAATTATGGAAGGTGGTCCTTTGCTATTTAGAAAATAAAGCAGAGAAGATGGAGTCGGGAATGTGGGAGTGAAGGAGGGTGTTGACAGTTTCCAGGCAAGTGATTATGGTAGGCCAGTTCTTGGCAGTTCTGTCTTTCTAGTACATCAGGCATAAAAACTTGGAATCATATTTGACCCTTTTTTTGCTCGTGCCACGTTTGTCAGGAAATCCATTTGTGCCTCTCTTCAGAGTATTTTCAGTCTGACAGTTGTCACCGTCTTCATCCTACCACTCGGATCCATGCTTCATCTACTGGAAAGTCAAGAGCCCTAAAAGAGTGACTAAATTTGAATAATGGAAATTTTATGGAGCAGATTTTTTTTTTATGTACATAATGTGTTAGGGCTGATAATGAGCTAAGCTGTACAGAAGACCAAATTAGAACACTAAAATGGTTTATAGGAACAACTCACAGTTAAGCTACAGAATAGTGCTATTTCTGATGCGGTTCTAATTTAAAAGATCAAATTTAATATGTACATTTGGTTTTGTTTCCAAGAAAGAGGCAACATAAGCAGGCTAAATAAAGTTTAAGAAATACTATCAACAAACCTCAAAGCTTTAAAACAGAGTTGTTGTTTTTATTCCCCCAGAGAGAAAAAGAAAATCTAGTATAGTCTATTTCCTGTAAAGTTTGAAAATGCTGATACAGTCGAGGTGATTTCTGCCAGTCTCTTCCTTGAAGTATTTTTAATGAAAGCTAAATAAGAATAGATTTTTTTCATGTGCTGATATTACATTTTCCATGAAATAACACCTTGAAAATTTAGGGAAAATTACCAATACACAGCTGGAATCAAGATTGCCGGGAGAAATGTCAATAACTTCAGATATGCAGATGACACCACCCTTATGGCAGAAAGTGAAGAGGAACTAAAAAGCCTCTTGATGAAAGTGAAAGAGGAGAGCGAAAAAGTTGGCTTAAAGCTCAACATTCAGAAAACGAAGATCATGGCATCTGGTCCCATCACTTCATGGGAAATAGATGGGGAAACAGTGGAAACAGTGTCAGACTTTATTTTGGGGGCTCCAAAATCACTGCAGATGGTGACTGCAGCCATGAAATTAAAAGACGCTTACTCCTTGGAAGAAAAGTTAGATAGTATATTAAAAAGCAGAGACATTACTTTGCTGACTGAGGTCCATCTAGTCAAGGCTATGGTTTTTCCAGTGGTCATGTATGGATGTGAGAGTTGGACTGTGAAGAAGGCTGAGTGCTGAAGAATTGATGCGTTTGAACTGTGGTGTTGGAGAAGACTCTTGAGAGTCCCTTGGACTGCCAGGAGATCCAACCAGTCCATTCTGAAGGAGATCAGCCCTGGGATTTCTTTGGAGGGAATGATGCTAAAGCTGAAGCTCCAGTCCTTTGGCCACCTCATGCGAAGAGTTGACTCATTGGAAAAGACTCTGATGCTGGGAGGGATTGGGGGCAGGAGGAGAAGGGGACGACAGAGGATCAGACGGCTGGATGGCATCACTGACTTGACGGACATGAGTCTGAGTGAACTCCGGGAGATGGTGATGGACAGGGAGGCCTGGAGTGCTGCGATTCATGGGTTCGCAAAGGGTCGGACACGACTGAGAGACTGAACTGAATTGAACCAATACATTGAAACTGTCAAACACATGATATATCTGCCTTTTACTTTCCTAAAATATTTCTAAAAGGCAAAACTCTGATGGTCATATAAAATATAAAATGAATAAACAATGATTGTACTCAGTGTATAATTAATGAGCAAACTAGTTAGATATTAGAACCTAGTCTGAAGAGCATTTGAAAAGTAGGTATTTTTAGGCAAAGTTAAGATCCAAATAAAAACCAATAAAAAGTAATTAATTTCCAACAAGTATTTAAAACTATAATCATTGGCTTGTCTTACTCGCCAAACACACATTACTTATATCATCACCAGGCAAAATTGTACAAAGTAACACGTAGCTTCAGCCTTCTGGGATCTTATATCAGCAGTAAACAGTACACTGGTGGCTTCCTTGGTGGCTCAGGTGATAAAGAATCCACCTGCAACGCGGGTACCTGGGTTCCATCCCTGGATTGGGAAGATCCCCTGGAGAAGGGAACAGCTACCCACTCCAGTATTCTGGCTTGGAGAATTCCGTGGACAGAGGAGCCTGGCAGTCTACAAACAGTAAATTAAACTAGGGACATTTACCCTGCATGAGCCTTGGATGGTCTTTGCTCACATATGGTGTTGAAAGGACCTATTCTCTCACCTTTTCGCCTAATACCTGAGTTTTTGCTGCTTTTTATGATAGCTTTCAAAATTAGTTCGCAAATGTAAAAATGCTTTTATGCTTTTTTTTCCCTCTTTTTCGTGTATTGAAAAACTATCCAAATGCTATTCCCTACCCCCATCCCCAAAAGAAACCAAGTTATTACATAACTGAGTAGCTGTGTGTTTTTTTCTGAGGATGCAAACTTATTATGTGGGAGTAAGTAAGCAACTCACTAGTTGCTTCAAACTATAGAGGAATATTAAAAGGCCACTTAAGGAGCTTCCTTTGGAAAACTAATAATGGATGTAGATATTTAATAACTATGATAATACATTTGTGGTTTTAATATTGATTATATGTAAATTATTATTTAAAAAAATGTCAAGGTTAGGTTGGGAGGAAGGGAAAACAGGTGGTTTGAGGCTCTGGGACTGACTCATGAGGTGGTGCCAGATGTTCCTTGCCACCTCATGAACAAACTGGGGTGAAAGAGTCAGATGAGGTACAGGTTGATGAACGTGCTCTGGACGTGTTCCATTCACCCTGGAAATGAGGATGTCTTAGGCTGAGGTTTAAATGATGCCAAAGAAAGCGGTAGTAAAGGCACTGATTTTCGGGAGCATTAGGCAGTCATCTGAATGAGGGCTGCTTTAGGCCATCATTCCCCAGCCCGTTTTGTATAGCTATCATCCCATCCCATCCCTAGTGGCTCAGACAGTAAAGAATCTACCTGCAATGCGAGAGTTGTGGGTTCGTTCCCTGGAATGGGAAGATCCTCTGAAGGGGAGGGCATGACAACCCACTCCACTGTTCTTGCCTGGAGAATCCCCATGGACAGTCCATGGGGTCGCAAAGAGTCAGATTTGACTGAGCGACTATGCACACAGCACAAGGCTTTTAAAGCCTGGAGCCTAAAGGCTCAGGTAAATGCATTATACTTAGTGTCCCAGTTTCTGAGACAGTCAAGTATATGTACATAATGTAGTGTTTTATGATGAAATTGAGATCCGATTGGTGTGACATTGTTATTTTAATAATTATTTTCAAGGAAAGACGATTCCCCAAGTTTATAGCAAAAGAAATGGAGAGCGTGTATATAGAAGAGTTGCGGTCTTCAGTGAATTTGCTAATGGCCAATTTGGAGAGTCTTCCAGTTTCAAAAGGCGGTCCAGAATTTAAATTGCAAAAGTTAAAACGTTCCCAGAACTCTGCCTTTTTGGATATAGGGGATGAGAATGAGATTCAGCTGTCAAAGTCCGACGTGGTGCTGTCATTCACCTTGGAGGTAAGTGCCTTTATCCCATGTTCACTTCTGACGGTGTAAATGAGGCTGCAGGATGATTTCTGCTGACCTTTGTGATACCATTTCAAATTTAAAGCACATGATATATTTTAAAGAGGTTAAATTATTCTTCATTGGCTAGACAATCAGATTGTGAATGCAAATTAATGCAAATTGTCCTTTAAACATAACAGTTGTGTAAGGGTTCAGTTCAGTTCAGTCACTCAGTCATGTCTGACTCTTTGCGACCCCATGAACTGCAGCACGCCAGGCTTCCCTGTCCATCACCAACTCCCGGAGTTCACCCAAACCTATGTCCATCGAGTCGGTGATGCCATCCAGCCATCTCATCCTCTGTCATCCCCTTCTCCTCCTGCCCTTAATCTTTCCCAGCATCAGGGTCTTTTCAAATGAGTCAGCTCTTCGCATCAGGTGGCCAAAGTATTGGATTTTCATCTTCAGCGTCATCAGTCCTTCCAATGAACACCCAGGACTGACCTCCTTTAGGATGGACTGGTTGGACCTCCTTGCCGTCCAAGGGACTCTCAAGAGTCTTCTCCAACACCACAGTTCAAAAGCATCAATTCTTAAGCACTCAGGTTTCTTTATAGTCCAACTCTCACATCCATACATGACTACTGAAAAAAACCATAGCCTTGACTAGACGGACCTTTGTTGGCCAAGTAATGTCTCTGCTTTTTAATCTGCTATCTAGGTTGGTCATAACTTTCCTTCCAAGCAGTAAGTGTCTTTTAATTTCATGGCTGCAGTCACCATCTGCAGTGATTTTGGAGCCCAGAAAAATAAAGTCAGCCCCTGTTTCCCCATCTATTTCCCATGAAGTGATGGGACCAGATGCCATGATCTTCGTTTTCTGAATGTTGAGCTTTAAGCCAGTGTTTTCATTTTCCTCTTTTACTTTCATCAAGAGGCTTTTTAGTTCTTCTTCACTTTCTGCCATAAGGGTAGTGTCATCTGCATATCTGAGGTTATTGATATTTCTGCCGGCAATCTTGATTCCAGCTTGTGCTTCTTCCAGCCCAGAATTTCTCATGATGTACTCTGCATATAAGTGAAATAAGCAGGGTGACAATATACCACCTTGACGTACTCCTTTTCCTATTTGAAACCAGTTAAATAATAAAATAATAAGTTTTGAGGCAAGTTGCTTGGTGGCAGCGAGGCCAGTGTAAGTTTATTGGTAAAGTAAGTATTGAAACACACTTGAGTAGAAATAGGATTTAAAACATATAATTGAATTCTCTGTAATTTGAAAACTCCTTTCGAGCTTTTGGTTATTCTTATTGTTAATCTAGTTTGACTATGAGAATCAAATCACATAAACAAGCTATAATGTATAATATTACAAAAGATGCTTACTTCTTGGAAAAGTTATGGCCAACCTAGACAGCATATTAAAAAGCAGAGACATTACTTGGCCAACAAAGGTCCGTCTAGTCAAGGCTATGGTTTTTCCAATAGTCATGTATGTATGTGAGAGTTGGACTATAAAGAAAGCTGAGCACCAAAGAATTGATGCTTTTGGACTGAGGTGTTGGAGAAGACTTTTGAGAGTCCCTTGGACTGCAAGGAGATCCAACCAGTCCATCCTAAAGGAAATCAGTCCTGAATGTTCATTGGAAGGACTGATGTTGAAGCTGAAACTCCAATACTTTGGCCACCGGATGCAAAGAGCTGACTCATTTGAAAAGACCCTGATGCTGGGAAAGATTGAAGGTGGGAGGAAAAGGGGATGAAAGAGGATGAGATGGTTGGATGGCTTCACTGACTCAATGGACATGAGTTTGAATAAACTCCAGGAGTTGGTGATGGACAGGGAGGCCTGGCATGTTGCAGCCCATAGGGTCACAAAGAGTCAGACATGACTGAGCAACTGAACTGAACTGAATGTATAATATTGAGTACTATAGATGATGAGAAGTAAAGACTTCTTCCTTTCTGGGACTTGCAGTTTCCTTCTAGGTACAGTAAAATTCTTTCTTTAAAAAGCAAGTATACATGGTGTTCATTTAAAATTGTGTTCCCCAAGACAGCACAATTCATCCCTTGTATACAAAGCACTGGAAACCAAAGATAACTGATCACTGACTACTGCTGCCGCTCCCTGTGGATGTTTTTCATGATGCGTTTCCTCCCTGCTCATATCTGTATATAGGTTTTTACACAACATCCACACATATGCTCGAAATATCTAGCTTAAATTTATAGCCTGTCAAAAATTAAGAGAGCTTGCAGCTCTCTTCTTGCATTGTTCTATTCTTTCTCTGCTGGAGCCCACTATTGCTATTTGAGTCTGCTAATTAACAAAGCAAAGTATGTAGTCTTAGGAGGTACAGTTTTAGATTTATTTGTTTATAATTCTTATCCTTGGCTTGTTACCTTTGTGGCAGAGAAAGCAAATGTCTGCTTCGGTTGCTTCCTCCACTTATTCAACTTGAAATTCAAGTTTAAAGAGAAGACAACTGCCTCTCTTTTTTCACTTCTAGCCTAACCTTTCCTTTGTACATTAATAGGTTAAATTCAGCGTCAGAGTAGAAATAGAAGATTTTCTTCTGACTCCAAACTCAGTTCCGGGATTAGCTAATAACTTTGCCAAGTAGCTTTACTCCTGGATTTCTTCTCAATCTCTTTAACCTCATAACCTAAGAATGTTTAATTTGAACCTAAGTAGTATCTCAGGTATAAAATTTCCCATTCATTCCTGAGTCAGGTTTCCTAAGGACTTAAATGAAAAGTGCCAACTCCTTTTTTTCTTAAGGTTTTGTACAAAACAAAATCAGCTATTTAATGACAGCCTAACTTTCCCTACCAAGAGTTTGGCATTTAAATTCATTAATGATAAAAATAATTTGAAAAGCAAATTATTTTTGTAATGTTTAAGCGTACCATTATTTCTGTAAGCACGCACAACTGAAAACAGTTCAAAACACATTTGTCTTCTCTATTGTTTAAAAATCTTAAACCATTGTAAATAATTAGCTTTTATGAATTCTCTCTCCTTTTTGAAAACAAAATTATGCTCATGAGTTCATTTTTCTATGAATTGTTAGTCTGTGCTTTATTGCCAATGTGTTCAATAGGACTGTTCAGTTAATAAAATGGTGTTAGGAGGATAATGAGTTAAAACTTCATTTAGCCATGGTCTAAGAAGCTTCCATATTTTTATAATTATTTTGACCTACTCTGTTACTATGTCTATGTAAGACAGATATTTTCCTGTCTTAGCATAGTACAGATATGTTCCATAGTGCCTACAGTATTTTAAATAGGAGCTGTGTCTCAGAACAAATTGGGATCACTTTCAAGGGCGGATTACACCATACTTGTCTGTGGAACTCCGGAGGGAATGGGTTAGGTACCTCCTCCAGCCCAGGGCCTCTGACTTTTGCCTAGCTAAACTGAATAATTACCCTTCACCCATTATCCAGGCTTCCCTCATCAGATACCAGATTTCAGCCTGAGAAAAGTCAAAAAAGCAAGCAGTTAATCCATATTAAGGGTTTCACATTTCATCCGTCAGGTTGAGTCTGTTCAGCGGAGAGGGAATTTTTTTCTCCTAGAAACAGAAGTCCCAGTCTAAAGAATAAGTGCAGATTTGAAACACTGCTTAAATTTTATCATCTCTGTAAAATTTCTACCCACTCATCCCGTCTCCCACCACAGCACCTAACATAAAATTCAGTTACTTATTATATTATTCACTGTCTGGTTTTCTTTACTATAATGTAAACTTTAGGAAGTTAACATTTAGGAAGTCTTTTTTTTCTTCCGTTTTTGTTTACCGAGGTAAGAGCCTGAAAGAGTACCTGGCCACTTAGTTGACGTGATAACTGTTTTTTGAATTAGGGATTTTAATGGTATCAAAAATCAGCCTTTGGCCTCGCAAGATTACTTTTAGGTCTCTTCATTCATGAAGCTTTCAGAGAGAATTATAAAGCAAAAGACAAGCTAACTCACAAAACACTAACCTATACAATGGTATGTCAAAATTAAATAGCCAAGTGAAGTTAGGAAAATACTCTTCCAGGAAGTTATGAGCCTGTATGTTGTAAGGGAAATGGTGTCAGTGGCATGAATATAGTTGATTTTCACACCGTTTTTGTTGGTAATAGGGCAGCAGACCCCATGACCTCCTCTGTATCTGGAGATACTTTTATGGTCCCCTGTTCACCAGACTGCTCAGCTTCCTCTTACTACAACCTGAACATCCCTGAGTTGCCACGTAACTCTGTTGATGGACAATGTCTTATTCAGAAACATGCTATTTCATATTTTGTACATTCTTCCCTTCTTTATGCTTCTAGAATAACTTTGTTTTATCCTTGTTACATCATTCATCTAGAGAAATAGGAAGAGAAGACAGAACACAGGTCAGTTTTATTTTCTGCAGTTTCATTATCAAGTTTTGCTGGGAATTGGTTGAAACAGTTACCTAAAGTTAGAGGAGATGATATGGTCATGGAATTCTTAGCTGCTTTTATCTTTCATAATTGAAACTAGTTGTGCTTTTCAAATTCCTTTTGGAAGTCAGATCTGCAGAATATTGTTGTTTCATTTACTTATATGTGTGGGCTTCCCCAGTGTCTCAGTGGGTAAAGAATCTGCCTGCAATGCAGGAGACACAGGAGATGCAGGTTCTATCCCTGCGTAGGGAAGATCCCCTGGAGGAGGGCGTGGGAACCCATTCTCCATTCTTGCCTGGAGAATCCCATGGACAGAGGAGCCTGACGGGCTACAAGAGGTCACAAAGAGTCAGACACAACTGAGAAACTAAGCGGGCACGCATGCATGGATTCACAATAGAAGTTTCTTTTTGAAAGTGGCAGTCCTGCAGGATAGAATGTTCCCCACACAGATGGGAGTGTTGTTTTGAGGGGCAGAAGACTGTTTCACAGTCATCTGTTTTCGGTTGTCCTGTTTATAGTATAGCTTGTAGCGGTAGTGGAAATAATGGTTAGCAGATGCTTCCCTTGTTCTCTCTTGCACTCTGGCTATTAAACACACAATGGAAAGAGATGCCGGACAGATATAATATGAACTCATGCCATCAAGATTTCTAGATTTATCTAGTGTCCTCAATTCTGTTTCATGTTTAGTACTTCACCTCAGCTTCCTTGAGTGTTAGAGCAACTGTGAACGCTGTTACTATTATCTATTAATTCTCATAGTCTGTTTTCAATGTGTTTATTTTATTCATAAGTTGGTATGCATTTTGGTGTGACAAAATGATAAAAGCCCTGGCTGAGGGAAGAAAATGCTTCTGAATTTGACTTGTATTTTTGGTGATCAGTTTGCCATATGTTTTTTCATGGAAAAACAAAAGACTAGGCATTTGTATTTACAAAAAATCTTGTACCAGAACTAAAAGGAATAAAAGTTCTGTTAAGATGATTTGTTTCTTTGAGTCTTTTTGCCTCAAGGTTCATATCATAACTCTACAAAAGGTATAATGATTTAGTAATGTATTTAAAAAATCAATAAATGATAAATTCATTTTTAGTGGATATTTTGGTAGCTACATGA
>SJYQ01007530.1:333775-348636 GCA_006410935.1 Redunca redunca
TATGTGTATATCCAGTGAGAATGTTAGGTTACAATATTTCAAGATTGGCAGCCTTTTATACAAAGATAAAAAGCACATTTGAAAAGTATGTTTTCCTTCTCCCTAGGAGTTACAAATATATAAGCTAATATCAGTCTTTCTACTCTTTTCCAGTAGACTTTATCAAATGAATGGATTGGGAAAATATTTTTCCTTGTCTGGTTAATAGTAAGATATTCTTGGCAAGTTATATTTTTTATATTTTCTTAAGATATACATTGGCCATAAAGAAAATTCTTTTGTAAATGCTGATAGTCATATAAATGAGTATAGACATTTTCTGATGCCATGTATTGACTATCTGTGAATTGGTATGATTATCCTTGAATTGGTATGGTGGTAACAATGTCTTCCAGTCACCTTATATGGAATTCAACCTGTATTCTTGTAGCACATTCACTGAATTTCCATCATTCTGCTTTACCTCATGCAGACCTGCCAAAATTGTTTTGTAGGATCTGAGCATTTATCTCACTTCATTGTGGCTCATATCTAGAGACTTTAACTTAATTGCTGGTAGGAGATGCATCTTCAGATACCAGACTTTTTCAAAATGTTATGTACTATACCGTCCCTGAATAAAGATGGATTATAAAGAAGATAAAATACCATTGAGATTGTCAGATAATTATATCAATTGGTCTCTCTAATTGTAGTTCATGCTGCTGTCTCTGTTGCTAACTGTTATCAATTTGACAAACCTGTGAAACATTTTTCTTGTCTTTAGATTGTCATAATGGAAGTGCAAGGTTTGAGGTCAGTCGCTCCCAATCGAGTTGTTTACTGTACAATGGAAGTGGAAGGAGGAGAGAAACTGCAGACAGACCAGGCGGAAGCCTCAAGGCCACAGTAAGCCCGCTGGGAAAAAAATGTGTTTTCCTTCCCTCCCAAAGAAACGTGCCTTATCGATTTGCAGAATTGTGTGGTTTTGCACTCTGAAACTGTTACTTGGCTACCTTTGTCTCAACTGTGTTACAATCAGTGTGTGCCTTTCTGAATAATGAGGCTGTAATTAGAGCTATAGCAGAATCCCCTGTGTAGTGCAAACAGAAAATCCAGCATGCATATGTGAAACTAATTATTAGGCAATTAAATGTTTGTCAGTCATTCGTAAGGAAAGCATGTGTTATCATGTGTTATTTAAAAGGTAGTGCTCAATTCTATTTCAGCTACTAGTAATATAATCTATAGCTTTTCCATTTCAGTGGCGGTGCTGAGGTAGGTGTTGTGGGTGATGTCTTGGGATGCTCCAGTGAGTAGGCTTGACTTAGAGAACCAGTTCATGACTACCGAGCAGTCACTGGAGATGCTAACGCTGTTCGTTGCTGGCAGTTTTATGTTTGAGATGCTGGGAAGGAGTGTGATTAAGTTTGGAAGATGTTCTGTTTAACTGATTTCAAACTTGCAAAACATCACAACCTCTGGTAGAAATAACCTTACACTGGCCAGAAGAATTCAAATGAAGATCCCCTGGCCTTAATCTGCACACTGCCTTTCAATAACATTTTTTATTCTATTTAAATTTGATTCAGAATTTCTTTACAGGACTTGCCATTTTTGCCTTATTATGGTGTCCATATGTGGAGTCTTCATTCAGGAAACCTCAGCCTCTGAGCTTCTGGCTAATCACTGGCTAGGCACTGGATAGACAGAGATGAATAGGAAACTTTGATTTTTCTTAGAACAGAAGGAGTCAAAGGAGGTATGCAGAGGATTACGTGTAGCAGGGCAGATGTGCACAGTGTTACAGGGTTGAGAAGAAGCAAGCTGAAACTTCTCATCTTGCCTTACAAAACCCTACAGGTCTACCCCTGGCCAGTCTCTCCTTACCTCTGGGACCTCACCTTACCCCTCTGTTCCTCTGGTGATTCACTCTTCCAACTCCCTGGACCCCGTGAAGTTCCTCATACTTCTCAACCTTCTCTCGTCATGGCACCTGCTTTTTCCTCTGCCTGCAGTGACTTTGCCTCTTACCTTTTTAAGGCTGGATCCTTAGTATTGAGAAATAATCATTTGCTGAGCACAATTCATTCCTTTAGATAACCCATTGCTAAGTGGATATTTTCTGACTCATCACTTTATAATTTTTAAATTAATGGTTTCTCATCTGTGTATTTTGTATTGTTTCCCTTCCTCTGTCTTTTTCTTGGGGAAAAAAAATACTTATTTGGCTGCACCAGGCCTTAGTTGAGGCACATAAGGATCTTCAATCTTCACTGCAGCATGCAGGATATATATATATATCATATATATATATCATATATATATATTTAGTTGCAGCATGCAAACTGTTAGTTGTTGCATGTGGAATGTAGTTCCCCAAGCGGGGATAGAATCCGAGCCCCCAGCATTGGGAGTGTGGAGTCTTAGCCACTGGACCACCAGGAAAGTCCTTCCTTCCTCCTTTTGAACAGAACTCTTGTCGTATCAATCTTATATCCTAGTAGACACTCAGTCAGAATTTACTAATTTGTGTGCCTGAGCTTACTTTTATGCCTTGTCATAGTAAATATTAAAGGGTGTTGCATTTATTCCTTTAGCCAAATAGAACTGACTTATAACAATGAAGTGAAAAATAAGGAGGATAAGCAGCTTTTTAAGAGGTTAAAACCTCTCAAGAAGAGACTATTTGAGATGGAAAGGGAGACTGGAACCATTTCTAGGAAGGCATTACAGAGTCAAGAGAGAGGTTTGGTATTTGTTTTAAAATATTAGCTGTTTTACTAAATTCACAGTGTTATGCAACCTCTGTCAATTTTAAAGCATACTCATCATCTTGAAAAGAAAATCTCTTTTTAAAAAGCTTTATTTATTTTTTATTACTTGACCATACAATGTGGCCTGTTGGATCTCAGTTCCCCTTCAGTTCAGTCACTCAGTTCTGTCCAACTCTTTGCAACCCCATGGACTGCAGCATGCAAGACTTCCTTGTCCATCAGCAACTCCTGGAGCTTACTCAAGCTCATGTCCATCAAGTCAGTGATGCCATCCAACCATCTCATTCTCTTTCGTCCCCTTCCCCTCGTGCCTTCAATCTTTCCCAGCATAAGGGTCTTTCCCAGTGAGTCACATCAGGTGGCCAAAGGATTGGCGTTTCAGCTCCAAAATAGTCCTTCCAAAGAATATTCAGAACTGATTTCCTTTAGGATGGACTGGTTGGATCTCCTTGCAGTCCAAGGGACTCTCAAGAGTCTTCTCCAACACCACAGTTCAAAAGCACCAGTTCTTCCACACTCAGCTTGCTTTATGATCCAACTCTCACATCCATTTTTTTGATCTCCAAAATCATTGTAGGTGGTGATTGCAGCCAAAAATTAAAAGACGCTTAATTTGGCAGAAAAGTTATGACGAGCCTAGACAGCATATTAAAAAGCAGAGACATTACTTTGCCAACAAAGGTCCATCTAGTCAAGGCTATGGTTTTTCCAGTAGTCATGTAAGGATGTGAGAGTTGGACTATAAAGGAGAATGGGACAACAGAGGATGAGATGGATGGATGGCATCACCAACTCAATGGACATGAGTTTGAGTAAACGCCGAAGTTGCTAATGGACAGGCAGGCCTGGCGTGCTGCACTCCATGGGTCTCAAAGGGTCGGACATGACTGAGCAACTGAACTGAACTCACATCCACACATGATGACTGATAAAACCATAGCTTTGATTGGACAGGCTGTTGTTGGCAAAGTCTCTGCTTTTTAATATGCTGTCTAGGTTGGTCATAGTTTTCTTCTGAGGAACAAGTGTCTTTTAATTACATGGCTGCAGTCACCATCTGCAGTGATTTTGGAGCCCCAAAAATAAAGTCTGACGCTGTTTCCACTGTTTCCCCATCTATTTCCCATGAAGTGATAGGACCGGATGCCATGATCTTCATTTTCTGAATGTTGAGCTTTAAGCCAATTTGTTCACTCTCCTCTTTCACTTTCATCAAGAGACTTTTTAGTTCCTCTTCACTTTCTGCCATAAGGGTGGTGTCATCTGCATATCTGAGGTTATTGATATTTCTCCCAGCAATCTTGAGTCCAGCTTGTGCTTCTTCCAGTCCAGCGTTTCTCATGATGTACTCTGCACAGAAGTTAAATAAGCAGGGTGACAATATACAAAGCCTTGACGTCCTCCTTTTCCTATTTGGAACCAGTCTGTTCTTCCATGTCCAGTTCTAACTGTTGCTTCCTGACCTGCATACAGGTTTCTCAAGAGGCAGGTCAGGTGGTCTGGTATTCCCATCTCTTTCAGAATTTTCCACAGTTTATTGTGATCCGCACAGTCAAAGGCTTTGACATAGTCAATAAAGCAGAAATAGATATTTTTCTGGAACTCTCTTGCTTCTTCGATGATGCAGCAGATGTTGGCAATTTGATCTCTGGTTCCTCTGCCTTTTCTAAAACCAGCTTGAACATCTGGAAGTTCATGGTTCACGTACTGTTGATGCCTCAGTTCACTTCAGTCACTCAGTTGTGTCCGACTCTTTGCGACTCCATGAACCGCAGCATACCATGCCTCCCTGTCCATCACCAAGTTCCAGAGTCCACCCAAACCCATGTCCATCGAATCGATGATGCCATCCAACCATCTCATCCTCTGTCAGCCACTTTTCCTACCCTCAATCTTTCCCAGCATCAGGGTCTTTTCAAATGAGTCAGCTCTTCTCATCAGGTGGCCAACATATTGGAGTTTCAGCTTCAACATCAGTCCTTCCAGTGAACACCCAGGAATGATCTCCTTTAGGAAGGACTGGTTGGATCTCCTTGCAGTCCAAGGGACTCTCATGAGTCCTCTCCTGGCTTGGAGAATAGTGAACATTACTTTACTAGCATGTGAGATGAGTGCAATTGTGCAGTAGTTTGATCATTCTCAGGCATTGCCTTTCTTAGGGTTTGGAATGATAACTGACCTTTTTCAGTCCTGTGACCACTGGTGAGTTTTCCAAACTTGCTGGCATATTGAGTTCAGCACATTCACAGCATCATCTTTTAGTATTTGAAATAGCTCAACAGGAATTCCTTCACCTCACTACCTTTGTTCATAGTGATGCTTCCTAAGGTCCACTTGACTTCACATTCCAGGATGTCTGACTCTAGGTGTGTGATCACACCGTCATGATTATCTGGGTTGTGAAGATTATTTTTGTACAGTTCTTTTGTGTATTCATGCCACCTCTTCTTAATATCTTCTTCTTCTGTTAGGTCCATACTATTTCTGTCCTTTATTGAGCCCATCTTTGCGTGAAATGTTCCCTTGGTATCTCTAATTTTCTTGAAGAGATCTCTAGTCTTTCTCATTCTATTGTTTTCCTCTATTTCTTTGCATTGATCACTGAAATACTAGACCCTTTATACACACACACACACACACACACACACACACACACACATATGATTTGCAAATGTTTTCTTCCATTCATGCATCGTCTTTTTACTCTGTTGGTAAAATCTTCTGAAGCATAAGTTTTATCTAGTTTTTGTTGCTTGTGCTTTTGGTGTCGTATCTTAGAATCCAGTGCCAAATCCAAGGTCACATACCTTTATTCCTGTGTTTTTTAGCCTACACTGTCATGATTTCAGCTTTTACATTTAGGTCATTGATCCATTTTTAGCTAATTTTGGTACATAGTATGTAGTGTATAACTTCCTTCTTTCGTGTATGACAGTCTGGTTTTCCCACACCATTTATTGCAGAAACTACTTGTCCATTCAGTATTCTTGGTACCCTTTTGGAAATCATTTGACCATAGATATATGGGTTTATTTATGTACTCTCAATTTCAAAATTATTCCAATGATACATCTATATGTTTATTCTTATGCTAGTAGCACATTATCTTGTTTACCATTGCTTTGTATTAAGTTTTAAAATCAGGTCTGTGTGTCTTCCAAGTACATTCTTTTTCAGGATTATTTTGGGTATTCTGATTTTCCATATTAGTTTTAGGATCACTATCAATTTCTGCAAAAACTTTGTAAATATCACCAGCTAAGATTCAGATAGGAATTGTAATGAACCTGGGGTCAATTTGGAGAGTATTGCCATCTTAACAATATTAAGTCTTCCTACTGAGGAACATGGGATGTCTTGCATATCTGAATCTATAATTTCTTTCAACAGTGTTTTGTAGTTTTCAAGGTATGTTTTTTACTTCTTTGGTTAAGTTTATTTCTGGTATTTTATTCTTTTTGATGTTATTATTAATGGAATTTTTCATTTAAATTCATTTTTGGATTACTTTTTGCAAGTGTATAGAAATACAGTTGATTTTATATATTAGTTCCATATGATGTACCCTTACTGAACTTGTTTATTCTAATAATTTTTACTGGATTTCTTAGACTTTTCTCTACTTAACATGACATTTGCAAATAATGATTCTTTTACTTCTTACTGTCCAATCTGAATGCTTTTTATTTAATTTTTTGCCTAATTGCCCTAGCTCCTTCAGTACAATGTTAGATAGAAGTGGCAAGAATGGACATTCTTGTATTCTTGATTATAAGGGAAAAGCATAGTCTTTCATCATTAAACATGATGTTAGCTGTGCCTTTTTAATGGATACTCCTTATCTATTTGAGGAAACTTTTCTATTCCTAGTTTGAGTGGACTTTTTTTTTCCATGAACGAGTATTGGACTTTGTCAGTTGTCTTTGCTTCTGTTGAGATGATCATGTGGCATTTGTCTTTTATTCTATCAGTATGGTACATTGCATTATATGGTATTGGGGGTGTTAAACCAGCCTTGCATTTCTGAGGTAATTGCCACTTGGTCATGACATGTAATTCTTTTTGTTACTGGATTAAGTGTTCTAGTATCTTGCTGAGGATTTTTAAAATCTATGTTCATAAGAGATTGGTCTGTAGTACCCCTTCTTTGGTGACCTCTGTCTGGTTTTATATTGGCCTCATAAAAACTTCTTGGAAGCGTATGAAGAACTGGTATCAATTATCGTTTCTGTGTTTGGTAGAATTACCAGTGGGACCATCAGTGGTTGGATTTTTGTTTGTAGGTCTTTTGTGACTACTAATTCTGATTACATAATGAACCATGATAGCCCTGCCAGGTTAGGTTCTTGGTGAAACCTGCTTTACAGATGGCGGCCTTCTTGCTGTACCTTCACATATTGAAGAGAACCATCTCATTTCCCTTCATCCTCTTATAAGGATGGCCATATTTTCATGGGTCTCTCCCCACATTGCCTCATCTGAGCCCAGTTACCTCCCAGAGGCCCTGCTGCATGGGGATTAGGGTGTTAACATATTAATTTGGAGGGTTCATAAACACTACCCTACTCTAGCACTCCATGAGTTCTTAAGGGAGTGCAAAAGCCCTTAGAAACTCAATACCATGATGTTTTTAAAGAATCTTTTTTTTCAAGTTTTACTGATGTATAATTTTATAGCATAAAATTCTTTTATTGAAATTTAGATGATTTTTAGTCAATTTATACACACTATCATCACAATTCAGTTTCAGAACACATTATTTCACAAAATTGTTTCATTCCCATTTGCAGTCTTACTCAGTTCCAGGAAACCACTCATATGCTTTCTAGCTCTATAATTTTTTTTCTGAACATTTCATATAAATGATACGCAAAATGTAGTCTCTTGTATCTGGCTTTCTTTTCACTTGGCATAATCTCTACAAAGTGTATTTAATTGATACTTAAATATTTGTTCGATGAAATGAGTTAATTTTTATATAGTTATTTTAACAATAACTTGTGCCACAAATAGCAAAATTTTCAAAAAATTCTTCCCATTTAATTTCTAATAAATTCACATGGACACTTTAAATGAATTAAAATATTTGTGAGTTAGAAAATCTTACAGCAAGTCTCCAATACTATTTTCTTTGGCGCTTCCCAGTTGGCACTAGTGGTAAACATCCAACCTGCCAATGCAGGAGATTTAAGACACCCAGGCTTGGTCCCTGGGTCAGGAAGATCTCCTGGAGGAGGAAGTAGCAGCCCACTACAGTATTCCTACCTGGAGAATCCCATGGACAGACAAGCCTGGTGGGCTACAGTCCACAGGGTTGCAAAGAGTTAGACACGACTAAAGCGACTTATGCACAGATAGTCCCTTTTATTACTCTTACCACAGGGAAATTTGGCTGAAATATCTTACGTGCATTTCCTCATGAATTCTGAGTTAATTTGTAAGAACTAAAGGATGTGTTTATTATTGTTCCCAGCACAAATTTCTTTAAAAATGTATCTCCTAAATGCCGACCAACTGCAGCTTTTCAGCAATGTGGTTACTTTTATCTTGAATTCATCTTACTCAACAGGAAAGGGATTCTCTCCTCCATCATTATAGTGAATTGTGCCTCGGACATGTTTTCTAAATTTTACTGTTTCAACAATTTGTGCTTTGCTGGAGATCGATTCATCCTTCTATCTGATAGTAAAGTGCCTTATTTAGTCCATATTTCCAATAAATGTAATCAAGATTTCTAGCCATTGCCTATTTCATTTCTGTAATTCAGATTCCCTGCCAGCAATTAGCTAGAAAACAGTACGTGAGGTTGGTACATAACTTAGAATATGGAACCTGGGATCTAATAAAAATGATGTTTATAGACAAGTTTGATTCGTGAAGAGTGGTAGTCACCTATTGCAGCTTTATTTTTACCTTCATTTTCTTTTTTAATAGGGGTGAGGGAATGTAGACAAATGGTACTGTCAGTCGAGAAAATTCGTCGTTTCATAGTCTCTCAGTGAACCTGGGAAAGTTTAGTTCTCTGTAATAATGTACAGCATTGTTGCTCCACTTTTATAGCTTTTTACCATTTTGAGACATCTCATTATTTCTGTTTTAGCCCATACCCTTAATGATACCATCTGAACGGAAGCAGAGGGATAGTCAGACAACAGGCTGACGCTGGAAGGGACAGGGAGTGACTTGTTGTCGTGTAGTGGTCACCAGTCTCTTGATATGTGGTGATCTTAACACACTTCCACACTTCCCCTACAGATAATGAGCATTCTTCGAGTGCCTAAAACATAAGAGCTAATGATACCCTATGGAAGGCCAAGGTAGATCTTGGTTCTGGGGAAATAAATGCAAGGGAATTCATTTTCAAAAACAAATCAGGAACTGCTGGGAGCTGGGAATGGGAACTTACTTTTCAAGGACTGCATGCTAAGTCACTCCAGTCGTGTCCACCTTTTTGTGACCCCATGGACTGTAGCCCACCAGGCTCCTCTGTCTATGGGATTCTCCAAGCAAGAGTACTGGAGTGGGTTGCCATTTCCTTCTCCAATACAAGCAGTATAATGTTTCAAATATGCAAGGTGACTAAAATTCTGGGGTTTGCTGTCTGTAGTTGCACCCATAGTTAACAATACTGTATTGTTCTCCTAAAAGTTCTTTAAGAGGGCAGATCTCATTTTAAATGTTCTTGCCACACACAGAAAAGATCCTGGGAAGCAGCGCTGTTCTTTGCAATACCCTCTCTCCCCCTCTCATCCGGTGGTGCTGTCTTATTAAAGACATTTGAGGGTTAATAGGTCTCTGTCCCTGACCTCCATCAAAGCAAATAATAAAATAGAAAGGCAAGGAACAGTAAGAAAGGCTATTGAGATATGTCACTAGACAAATATATTTATGCTTATTGGAACACAACATTCTTCTACCTTATGGAAATGATGGGAAACACAGACTTCAGCACTTGCTTCTGGAAACTTTAAATTCTGAACCAGAATTATTATAATCTGTCAAACTATTGAAAGATTATTGCCACTTACGGGAAGCTTAACAGAATAATAAGCTACTGGGACATGTTTAAGAGAGATCAAATAAAAATAAACCAAGAGAAAGGTAAACATATTTTTTCAAAAAAAATATATAGTTGTTTTCATTTTAGTATCTACTAAGGCCAAAATTAGTTTTGAAGTATTATTCATTATCCAGCTACTCTTGCTGACAAAAATAGAATATACTACATTTTAAAATCATCTGTCAAAAGTATGCCTATTCTTAATGCATCAAAAGGAAAACACAAACCACACACATTTCATTTTTCTCATTTTCATCTTTAAAAATACAAGATTCTCTCCTCTTAAATAAATTTGCCAGAAATAACATTTTTTGTAAAATTCATGCTACTGGTGCAGAAGAAAATGAAGCCTAAAGGGACAGACATTGGCCAAATACAGAAGTTACATTCATTGAGAGATTATTTGGAAGTAAAAGAAGCTAATGTGTGGATCCTGATCATTGGTGGCATCTGAATTAGAAGGAAAGCATGATGGATTAAAATTCCAGATGCTTGCTGAAAAGTGCTGATGGAAAACAGCATTGAGAGAGCTCAGGAGAAAGTGTGTATCTGTGAGTCTCAATATCTCGAGGAGGGATTTACAGTTTGTAAGTAAAATGAAAAGAAAGTGAAAGTTGCTCTGTCGTGTCCAACTCTGTGCGACCCCATGGACTACACAGTCTGTGGAATTCTGTAGGCCAAAATACTGGAGTGGGTAATATTTCCCTTCTCCAGGGGATCTTCCCAACCCAGAGATCAAACCCAGGTCTCCTGCATTGCAGGTGGAATTTTTTTTACCAGCTGAACCACAAGGAAAGCCCAAGAATACCAGAGTGGGTAGCCTATCCCTTCTCCAGAGGATCTTCCTGACCCAGCAATCGAACTGGGGTCTTCTGCATTGCAGGCAGATTCTTTACCAACTGAGCTATCAGGAAAGCCCCTGATGTCCCCTTAGAATCCTTGACTTTCTTCCAGAGCAGTGTTTTGGAGCTGGTTTCATCATCATTTGATCTATGTAGCCAATTTATTGAGTAGAAAACATTTCACAGAGTGTAAGTAGCAAACAGCTTCTCTCATGGTACTGCCCTCAGATGTGCTCCAGAAATACCCTCCTGTTCTAGTGGGAGAGATCTTAGCAGAAACCAGAGCTTTGCTGCCCATTTTCAGGTGTCCAATAACATGTTTGAAAGGGAAAGTGTTAGTTCCTTGAGTGTGTCTAGCTTTTTGTGACCCCATGGGCTGTAGCCCACCAGGCTCCTCTGTCCATGGGATTCTCCAGGCAAGATTACTGGAGTGGGTGGCCATTTCCTTCTCCAGGGGATCTTGCCAACCCAGAGATGAAACCTGGGTCTTCTGCTTTGCTAGCAGAGTTTTTACACTCTGAATCACTTTTCAGGTGTCAAATAACATGTTTAGGTATTCAAATTTTCCTGTCACTTTAAATCAGAACATACCCATTGCAAAAGGGTAAGATTTCCCTTGGTGATTTCCCTGGTGGCTCAGATGGTAAAGCATCTGCCTGCAGTGCAGGGACCCGGGTTCAATCCCTGGGCCAGAAAGATCACCTGGAGAAGTAAATGGCCACCCACTCCAGTATTCTTGCCTGGAGAATTCCACAGAGGAACCTGGTGGGGTACAGCACATGGGTCGCAAAGAGTCAGACATGACTGAATGACTAACGCTTTCACTTTCACATTCTCTTCCTTTCTTTCCTCCCAGCATGCCCAGAAACCTGTCCTGGGGAAAGGGTACTATTGTCTGTTCCTCACTTGCATTTTGTTTTTGCCTGCTCGCATGTTCTTTTCTACCAATTCTGGGTAGGCTGGAGGAGGGAAGAGGTGAAGGGGCAAAATGCCACTGTATTAATATATAAGTGCTCTCTGTGGTCCTCTCTTGGCTAGCAGATGCCTTCTATCATGGAAAATGTCCACATTTAACTTTTCTCTGGTGCAGTTCCTTGGAGATACACCCCCTGCTGCCCAGAGCTTCTGACCTCACACTCGTCCTTTCTAGAATAATGCATCCTGTAGCCACCTTCTTTCCTCTTCCCCTGAGCCACTGCTTTAATAATCTTACCCACAAGTCCTTTTCCTGCTTGAATCTAGTTTTCTCAGCAGATGGCTCACTTATTGGGTTGGCCTGAAGGGAGAAGAGAGCAGCAGTGGATGAGATGGTTAGATAGCATCACCAACTCAATGGACATGAATCTGAGCAAACTCAGGAGTTAACAGAGGATAGAGCAGCCTGGCATGCTGCAGTCCATGGGATCAAGAATCAGATACAACTTAGTGACTGGTCAACAACAAAATTTCATTCAGGTTTCTCCATAAGATGTTAATGAAAAAACCCAAATGAACTTTTAGGCCAACACAGTAAATTGGAGACCTGGGTTTGATCCCTGGGTCAGGAAGATTCCCTGGAGAAGGGAATGGCTACCCACTCCAGTATTCTTGTATGGAGAATCCCATGGACGGAGGAGCCTGGGGCGGGGCTGCAGTCCATGGGGTCACAAAGAGTTGGAGATGACTGAGTGACTTCTGCTTTACCTTTAATAAAATGGAAGTTCCTTGAATACAAAGGCTGTATATGATACCTCCTGGTTCTTGTTTAGCACCAGCCACAGATAATATGGCCCATTTGTGGTCTGTAATCTAATTAAACTGTTTTCTCTACTATTTAGATTATTAAAAAAAAAAATACAGTCTCTCAGTAGGTATCAGAGTAAGACTTTTGAGCCAGCACCTACCCAGATTAACAGGATATCCAGTCCTCATTCTCATACCCCAAGCTCCCATTCATCTAGATGTTCCTTGGGAAACATATTCCCTTTAAAGGACCAGTTCTTCTGCTTCTGTGTGCCATATTGAGGCTGGAATTCAAAAGCACTTTCAGATCTTTGTTACCCTTGGCTGCCCTGAGATGAGGGACCACTTGGGTAAACAAGAGGACTTGCCAAGGGATACAGAGGCACAAGTTCAGCTTTAATAGAATTGGTATATGATTCTTCTAGTTCATAAATACTGTTCCCTGGAGCCCTTCTTTTCAGGGAAGAGCCTGCGAAGTGCAAGTTCTCTCTCAACCCACTTTGCAGACTTCTTTCTTTAACTTTACAAAAGAAAGGTTCACCTCTCATCCAACTTGAATCTTACCATGATGTTTTTCCTAGAGTGGAAAACCACCATATCACCATTCAAAAAGAAAAAGAAAATGTTCCTGGTAGTTTTGAGAAAACAGTTGACCAATGATATAATAAATCCTCTGGAAAATTAGATGTCTTCTATTTCTCTGCTTTCAACAAAGTTGATGGATTTATTCAAGTTTTAAACTGCTGGATGATTGAAAAATAGTTTTTGCTTATCAATCACTGTGTTTTTGTACATTCAAATATGAAGGGAACAAATTGATAGTGCTGTAATAATTCCCCATCTACTTATTTTCTTAGAATTTGTAGGAAAGAAGGAAAACGTGGGTTAAAATTGATGTTGAACTGTCTCAGTGTAGAATCAAGCTACAATCATTTGTATATACATGAAATAATAGGAAAAATAGCTCTATCCATTTCATTAAGACATGCATTTCTAATGAATATTTTTACTTTTCATATTTATTAATATTCATTTGTCCTGCTTCCTTTGGATCACTTNGCTTCCTTTGGATCACTTGAATAGTGATTGTAATAAACTAAATTTAGAAAGACTTTTACTTTGATTTTTATTTTTGACAAATTTTGTATGTATTTAAGGTGTCCAATGTGATGCCCATTATGTGCAGACATTTTAAATTGGCCTGACTGGGGTAATCATTTCACATATTCATCACCTCCCATGGTTACCTTTGTGTGTTAGTGTGGTGAGAACCCTTGATCTAGTCTTAAGAAATTTCAAGTATACACATTTGGCTCAGATGGTAAAGCGTCTGTCTACAATGCGGGAGACCCGGGTTCAGTCCCTGGATTGCGAAGATCCTCTGGAGAAGGAAATGGCAATCCACTCCAGTACTATTGCCTGGAAAATCCCATGGACAGAGGAGCCTCATGGGCTACAATGCATGGGGTCGCAACGAGTCGGACACGACTGAGAGACTTCACTCACTCATGCTGTACTTGAACCTTTCATAACTCAAAATTCATATCCTTTGATCAGTATCTTTCCTTTTCCTCCACCTCCCAGGCTGTTGGTAACCAACATTTTACTCTGTCATTATGAATTAGATTTTTTGTTTAAATTCCACATATAAGTGAGATCATACAATATTTGTCCTTTTGTGTCTGGCTTAGTTCACTTAACCTAATGTCTTCCAAGCATTCAATATTTCCATGCTATTGCAAATGACCGTCATCATGGTCAACAAAAGAGTCTAAAATGCAGTACTTGGATGCAATCTCAAAAACAATAAAATGATCTCTGTTCATCTCCAGGGCAAACCATTCAATATCACAGTTATCCAAGTCTATGCCCCAGCCAGTAACGCTGAAGAAACTGAAGTTGAATGGTTTTATGAAGACCTACAAGACCTTTTAGAATTAACACCCGAAAAAGATGTCCTTTTCATTATAGGGGACTGGAATGCAAAAGTAGGAAGTCAAGAAACACCTGGAGTAACAGGCAAATTTGGCCCTGGAATGAGGAATGAAGCAGGGCAAAGACTAATAGAGTTTTGCCAAGAAAATGCACTGGTCATAGCGAACACCCTCTTCCAACAACACAAGAGAAGATTCTACACATGGACATCACCAGATGGTCAACACTGAAATCAGACTGATTATATTCTCTGCAGCCAAAGATGGAGAAGCTCTATACAGTCAACAAAAACAAGACCAGGAGCTGACTGTGGCTCAGATCATGAACTCCTAATTATCAAATTCAAACTCAAATTGAAGAAAGTAGGGAAAACTGCTAGACCATTCAGGTATGACCTAAATCAAATCCCTTATGATTATACAGTGGAAGTGAGAAATATATTTAAGGGCCTAGATCTGATAGATAGAGTGCCTGATGAACTATGGAATGAGGTTCGTGACATTGTACAGGAGACAGGGATCAAGACCATCCCCATGGAAAAGAAAT
>SJYQ01007530.1:348830-376398 GCA_006410935.1 Redunca redunca
GAGGATGAGATGGCTGGATGTCATCACGGACTCGATGGACGTGAGTCTGAGTGGACTCTAGGAGATGGTGATGGACAGGGAGGCCTGGCGTGCTGCGACTCATGGGGTCACAAAGAGTCGGACACTGCTGAGCAACTGAACTGAACTGATTGCAAATGACAAGACTTCCTTATTTTGTAAGGCTGTGTAATATTTTGTTGTGTGAATAACACATATTCTTTCTATAGATGAATACTTGTTTCCCTTTTTTGGCTACTGTGAATAATACTGCAATAAACATGTTAGTTCAGTCACTAAGTCATGTCTGACTCTTTGCAACCCCATGGACTGCAGCACGCCAGGCCTCCCTGTCCTTCACTATCTCCCGGAGTTTGCTGAGGCTCATGTCCTTTGAGTCATGTCCTTTCCTCCTGTCCTCAATCTTTCCCAGCATCAGGGTCTTTTTCAGTGAGTCAGCTCTTCACATCAGGCGTCCAAAAGTACTGGAGCTTCCGCATCAGTCCTTCCAATGCAATGAACGTAGGAGTACAAATATCTCTTCAAGATGGAGATTTTATATCCCCGAGTATATACTCGGAACTGGGATTGCTGGATCATTTGGTAGATCTACTGTTAATTTTTGACAAACCTCAGTAATGTTCTCCATAGCAACTACATCATTTTATATATATATATATGAACAGTGTTAGAAGGGTTCTAGCTTTTTCAGATCCTTACAGTCACTTGTTTTCTTTTGTTATTTAGATAATAGCCATCCTTACACGTGTAATGTGACATCTCATTGTGGTTTTGATTTGCATTTTCCTGATTACTGATGTTGAGCATCTTTTCATGTATCTGTTAGCCATTTGTATATCTTCTTTGGAGAAATACCTATTTCTGTTCTTTGCCTATTTTCTGATCAGGTTTTTTCCTTTTGCCATTGAGTTATACAGGTTCTTTATATTTTGGATATGGCCTCATTATCAGAGCTACAGTTTGCAAATATTTCCTCCCATCGCATAGATTGTCTTTTCAGTCTGTTGATTGTTTCCTTTGCTGTGCAGATGCTTTTAGTGTGATGCAGTCCTCCTTGGCAATTTTTGCTTCTTTGCAGCTTGTGCTTTTAGTGTCATATCTAAGAAGTCATTGCATAGACTAATGTCAAGGAGACTTCCCCGTATGTTTTCTTTTACGAGTTTTATGATTTTATGTCTTGTTTATAAGTCTTTCATCCATTTTTAGTTTTGTGTGTGGTGTAAGATGTACCATCTGCACATGGATATCTAGGTTTCTCAGCACATTTATTGAAGAGATTATGTCATATGCCAACAGTTTTACTTTTTCCTTTCTGGTTTTCATGCTTTTCACTTTTCTTGCCTTTTTCATTTTTATTATGGATAGGACTTCTAGTATTATGTTGATTAAAAGTGGTAGATGCCCTTATCTTCTCAATCTTAGAGGAAAAGCTTTGTTTTTTGCTGCTAACTATGAATCTGTGGGCTTTTATAATGTTGACTTATATTCCAGAAGGAAATACATTCATTCATTCCCTCCTTCCTCTCTCTCCCCCCACAGCGTGTAGGGATTTATGATCAGAGAAAATTAAAGTTTATATACATATTTATATATATGTAGGTACAGATAATTTTTAAAAGTTGGATGTGACTGGGTGACTGGACAACAGCTAATTATGTTGTTGTTCAGTCACCAAGTCATGTTTGACTCTTCATGACCCCGTAGACTGCAACACACCAGGCTTATCTGTCACTCATCATTTCCCAGAGTTTGCCTAAGTTCATGTCCATTGAATCAGTGAGGCCATCCAACCATCTCATCCTCTGTTGCCCTCTTCTCCTGCCTTCCATCTTTTCCAGCATCAGGGACTTTTCCAGTGAGTCAGCTGTTTGCATCAGATAATTATAAGAGCATCAATAAATTGTTCAGTCGTGTCTGACTCTTTGTGACCGCATGGACTGCAGCATGGCAGGCCTCCCTGTCCATCACCAATCTTGGAGCTCACTCAAACTCACGTCCATCGAGTTGGTGATGCCTTCCAACCATCTCATCCTCTGTCATCCCCTTCTCTTCCTGCCTTCAATCTTTCCCAGCATGAGGGTCTTTTCCAGTGAGTCAGTTCTTAGCCTCAGGTAGCCAAAGGATTGGAGTTTCAGCTTCAGCATCAGTCCTTCCAATGAATATTCAGGACTGATTTCCTTGAGGATAGACAGGTTGGATCTCCTTGCAGTCCAGGAGACTCTCAGGAGTCTTTTCCAATACCACTGTTCAGAAGCATCAATTCTTTGGTGCTTAGCTTTTTTCATGGTCCAACTCTCACATCCATACATGACAACATAGTTTTGACTAAATGGACCTTTGTCAGCAAGGTAATCTCTCTGCTTTTTAGTATGCTGTCTAGGTCATAGCTTTTCTTCTAAGGAGCAAGTGTCTTTTAATTTCATGGCTACAGTCACCATCCGCAGTGATTTTGGAGCCCCCCAAAAAACAGTATCTCACTGTTTCCATTGTTTCCCCATCTATTTGCCATGAAGTGATGGGACCAGATGCCATGATCTTAGTTTTCAGAATACTGAGTTTTAAGCCAACGTTTCCACTCTCCTCTTTCACTTTCATCAAAAGGCTCTTTAGTTCTTCTTCATTTTCTTCCATAAGGTGGTATCATCTGCATATCTGAGGTTACTGATATTTCTCCTGGCAGTGTTGATTCCAGCTTGTGCTTCATCCAGCCCAGCATTTTGCATGATATACTCTGCATATATAAGTTAAATAAGTAGGGTGACAATATACAGCCTTGACATACTCCTTTCCTGATTTGGAACCAGTCTGTTCCATGTCCAATTCTAACTGTTGCTTCTTGATCTACATACAGATTTCTCAAGAGGCAGGTCAGTTGGTCCAGTACTCCCATCTGTTTCAGAATTTTCCACAGTTTGTTGTGATCCACATAGTCAAAGGCTTTGGCGTAGTCACTAAAGCAGAAGTAGATGTTTTTCTGAAACTCTCTTGCTTTTTTGATGATCCAACAGATGTTGGCAATTTGATCTCTGGTTCCTCTGCCTTTTCTAAATCCAGCTTGAACATCTGTAAATTCATGGTTCACATACTGTTGAAGCCTGGCTTGGAGAATTTTAAGCATTACTTTGCTAGCATATGAGATGAGTGTACTTGTGTGGTAGTTTGTTGTGAAGCATTAAAATATAGTAGGGTAAAATTCTAAATTTATGAGGAATAAATAGAATCAAAGTAAAAATTCAAAGCAAAAAACAATATCAAATTTTTTGTTAAAGAAGAATTATAGAGGTGTTTTTTAATGGATTGTGATGAAATCATTTTTTGTGATAAATTCCCTTGAATCCACTTAAAAATAATATCACTGCTTCATGTTAAATGTCAGCGTTTCCAACACACCAGGAATCATACCCTTTGCAATTCTTTAAATTTATATTTAAAATTTCTATATGTCAATTTAAAAATGTGTGAAGAGGGTACATAATTTTTCAAAATTATTTTAGGAAGTACATGAGACAAACTTTGAAGGCTGCTTTTCTAGAACATGGAGAGTTTTGGAGCCAGACTGAGACTTGAGGTTAGAAGACTTTACTGTTGCCGTGCTACAGACAGGCTGCTGAGCCCAGACAGTCAGAAGAGATGCCTTTATTCTTAACTGTTTCTATCCTTAAATCTGTAGTACTGACCAGCAGCCAAGGAGATATCCCTGGGGCTCAATTCCACTGATACACATCTTCATGGAGACCAGATGAGCATCTTAAGACCACACGTCTTAAGACTGTGTGCTTAGTCTTTCAGTGGTGTCAAAATCTTTGCGACTCCATGGACTGTAGCCTGCCAGATTCCTCTGTCCATGAGGATACTCCAGACAAGAATACTGGAGTGGGTTGCCATTAGCTCCTCCGGGGGATCTTCCCAACCCAGGGATCGAACGCAGGTCTCTCGCATTGCAGGCAGATTCTTTACCAGCTGAGCCACTGGGGAACAGACGTGTGCACGGTAATCGCTGCATAGACATTGCTGTGAACAAGCTGGAGTAGTACACGTAAAGGATTGGCCAGGATCCTCAGAAGGATTAAAAAATTAGAATGATAATATCCATAAGTAAGAAAGACATTTTACATTTAACTGCATGGCATTTGGTGTGAAGTGGTAAAATAAGCTGATATTTTTTTAAAAAAATGAGCAGAATTTATAATATTTAAAAATAGAAATATATGGACATTAGATAAGTTGGCAAGAAAGTCGGATATTTAAAAATTCAAATTTTAGGATTTGAAAACGTTAATTTCAAGGTGCTCTATATGAGGACAACATGGCTGTAAACCAAAGAGGGAGACAGATCAGAGTGAAGATCTCAGCATTGCCACAGATTAGCCATCTCATCATGGCTCGGTATTTTCGTCCATGAGGTGTTTCTTCATTGGTAGAATGGGGACATCTGTGCTTGCTCAGTCACATCCTACTCTTTGTGACTCCATGGGCTGCCAGACTCCTCTGTCCATAGAATTCTCCAGGCAAGAATACTGGAGTGGGTAGCGATTCCCTTCTCCAGGGAGTCTTCCCAACCCAGGGACTGAACCCATGTTTCCTGCATTAGCTGAGGGGATTCTTTGCCACTGAGCCACCAGGAAAGCCTCAAAATGGGAATGGTGGTACGTGTATGAAGGATTATATTGTGACTAATTGACCTACTGTGCATAGGAACACTTAACCATGTTCTTCTGCTTTTATCTCACCCCATATACTCACTATTCTCTGTTTTAGCCTTTGTTCTGTTCATTTTCAGTTTCTTTAGCCTTGTGTTCATTTTCTACTTTCTTTAAAGCTTTTCTCTTAGCCCCCTGTTTTAAAGTCAAGAATCTCAAGGAGGGGACTCATAGTTGAAAAAAGATTCAATGCTCTTGACAACATGAACAAACATATTTTGAAGCCAAATATGCTTTGGTCTGCTGAGTTCCATCTGATTTTTGGCTTGGGTGTTTTCTTTGCTATGTAAAATTTATTTGATACGAATCCTATGACCATTTTTTTTGGTAAGATATAAGAGTTAGTTTCCATTGAAAGGAGGTAGTTTTCAACATGAATAATGCCCCAGTGTCAATCATGAATGGACAGCATTCTTCAGTTGTCACATATTTGCTATCAGCATTGTTTCTCAGTTGAAGCCATCAAAGATTTATATCTGCTCTGGTAAAGCACAGCTGTCAAAGAATCACCAGCTCTGCGCAGCTAAGCGTCCCACTACTGCTGATGGTAATTTTGCAACTGTGTCTTCCATGTTGGCACCATGTTAATACATTATGTGCCGGGCACTCAGCTGTGATGTATACTAGAGCTGTGGAATAGAAATTCAGCTGGGGACTCCCACTACAATTGACATGTGGAGCCATAAAAGAAAGGGTAATCCTAAAATCAGTGCAACTTATATTACCTGGATTTTTTCAGATACAGGGAAATCTAAAACAGGTGGTAAAAATGTCCTGGTAAGAAAGGAATACAGATGACTGTTTCTGCAAATTAGAGCATTCAAATGGCCTTGGTGATGGGGGGGACCCTCGGTGAGTCAGGGTCAGAAATGCAGTACTGGTCTGCCTCTGTGTGAGAACAGGGTGCTTTCCCCTGCCTTTCTCTGCCAAAAGAAATGTGAATAATGTTCAGAGATCACTTGAACTCGGTGTAGGTTTTGCCCCCAGGTTGATCTCAGCACACTCTCTTCTTCATTAGCATTTTTTAGTTAAGCATAGTATAACACATAAATATAGTATAAACACATAAACACAATTCAACATATTATATTTAATTTTTTATATTCATCCTAACTTCAGACTTTATTTTGGGGGGCTCCAAAATCACTGCAGATTGTGATTGCAGCCATGAAATTAAAAGAGGCTTACTCCTCGGAAGGAAAGTTATGACCAACCTAGACAGCATATTCAAAAACAGAGACATTACTTTGCCGACTAAGGTCCGTCTAGTCAAGGCTATGGTTTTTTCCAGTGGTCATGTATGGATGTGAGAGTTGGGCTGTGAAGAAAGCCGAGCACCGAAGAATTGATGCTTTTGAACTGTGGTGCTGAAGAAGACTCTTGAGAGTCCCTTGGACTGCAAGGAGATCCAACCAGTCCATCCTAAAGGAGACCAGTCCTGGGTGTTCATTGGAAGGACTGATGCTAAAGCTGAAGCTCCAGTCCTTTGGCCACCTCATGCGAAGAATTGACTCATTGGAAAAGACTCTGATGCTGGAAGGGATTGAGGGCAGGAGGAGAAGGGGACGACCGAGGATGAGATGCCTGGATGGCATCACGGACTCAATGGACATGAGTCTGAGTGAACTCCAGGAGTTGGTGATGGGCAGGGAGGCCTGGCGTGCTGCGATTCATGGGGTCGCAAAGAGTCGGACACGACTGAGCAATTGAACTGAACTGAATGACTGGTTATATACTCCTTCATAGAAAAACTCATTTTGGGGTTTGGAAGTAATATCCATAATGTGTATGTTTATATATTGATACATATATACCTATATACACTCATTATTATGTGGAGATTATTTTAAGTTGAGTAACTTATATCATTGCAATAGTTATAATGAGATCAAGACTGAGATTCTTTGGAAGTAAATATTAGTTTTTATTCTAAAAATACACAAAAAATATGAGATCTACCCTCTTAATGAATTTTGAGTGCCCAATACAGTACTATTGACTATAGGCAAAATGTCATTCAGCGTATGTGTAGAATTTATACTGAACTAAAAATTTGTAGCTGTTGAACAGCAACTCCATCTTCATTTCACTCCAGATCTGACAGTTACCGTTTTACTCCTTATTTCTAGGAATTTGACTGTTAGATACCTCATGTAAGTGGGATCATGCACTGTTTGTCCTTCTGTGGCTAACTAATTTCACTTAACATAATGTCTTCAGGGTTCATCCTTGTTGTTACATATGGCCAGATTATATTTTTTTCAGGAGAGTGGAGCGATATTTTTTAGTTTTTTAATTGGCAGAAAATTGCTTTACAGTGTTGTGTTGGTTTCTGCCATACAGCAGTGTGAATCAGCCATAATTATATACATATCTCCTCCCTCTTCCCTCTTCTCCTTCTATCCCACCCCTCTGGATTATCACAGAGTGCCAGGCTGGACTCCTGTGTTATATAGCAACTTCCCACTGTGCCAGGTTCCAGCCCTGGTGGATCCAGGGTAATTTGAAGCAGGGACGGCGTGGCGAGAGAGATATATAGATTTAGAGAGAAATAAGGAAAGAGTTGGCAGTAAATAGAGGAGAGAAAGAGGCTGTATTCCTTGGTTTACATAGAAAGCCAATAAAGGCCCAAGACAAGGGACTTGAACCATCTACATAGGGCCACAGGTACCCGCTTGAATAGCGGAGGGTGCCCGCCTTCGGCTCCCTCTCGTGTGGGTCTTAGAAGCCCGGGCAAATGAGTAGACACGGCTAGCCTCTATGCCCCAGATGGGAATCAGCCAGCAAATAGAGTAAGAAAGAAAAAAAGACACGGGGGAACCAGTCTTTCCAGGAACTTGCCCATCCTTTATTGTCCGGAAAAGCTTTTTATACTTTTGGTTGGTTGTACATAGACATCAATGGATAATACAAAATTATGCAGTGTCAGCAGCCCTGACTCCTCGAGACCAGGCTTTCTCTGTGCATACCTAGCTGTATACACAAGTCTTAGGTGATTTGCATCATCTTCTGGCCAGGAGGCCTATTAGCATTTTACGGTCCTTTTCTGATAAGGGTCTGTCAACCAGAAAACTTATTTGCCTTAAAAGTGTTGTTCTTACTAAAATCTGGTGCCACTCTCGGAAAGCACTAATTAAGGTTACATTCTTAAATAGCAAGGACACAATAATTTATAACAAGGAAAGAGGAGTACAGTGATTTATAACAAAGAGAAAGTTCACTAACTCAAAAGTCTAGTGTTGCTAACATCAAAACTACTATATTCCTTTTTCTGTATCCCAATTACATTGATTAATATCCTCCAGGTGCCTAAAAGATAAAGAATATGGAGGCCTGGCAGCAGTCAGTGACTCTACAGTGAAACCCATCACCAATATAATTTTTCAGTTCAGTTCAGTCGCTCAGTCGTGTCCGACTCTTTGTGACCCCATGAATCGCAGCACGCTAGGCCTCCCTGTCCATCACCAACTCCCAGAGTTCACTCAGACTCGCGTCCATCGATTCAGTAATGCCATCCAGCCATCTCATCCTCTGTCGTCCCCTTCTCCTCCTGCCCCCAATCCCTCCCAGCATCAGAGTCTTTTCCAATGAGTCAACTCTTCGCATGAGGTGGCCAAAGTACTGGAGTTTCAGCTTTAGCATCATTCCCTCCAAAGAAATCCCAGGGTTGATCTCCTTCAGAATGGACTGGCTTTTTAGAAAAGGCTCTATGTCTTTAAGATGCTTTAAGCTGCGTGCCTCTCACGGTTGAGGGGCTGTAAATGATCACAAGTTGTAAAAGTCTAACTGTCAGGCAAGTTAGTGACCCATCAGAGGGGTTTGAGCTGAGACACTCCATTTATATGCAGGAGACTGTTAACTGGAGCTCTAAGTTAACTCTTTCCAGAGAAAGGTGGTTGGGGATAGCCCCCTGTTATGTCAGAAGTGTGGAAAGCACAGTACAATAAAGCAGGCAGACTCTGGTTTTGGGAGTAGATGCTCAGGAAAATCCAGGGGTGTCCCTGAGGCCTGATCTCAGCCTTTGCCTTTTGCCAGGCCCCATTCCTCATGACCTTTGCCACGGGCGGGATTCCCCATGCTGGCTCCCGGCACCACTGACTACATATGTTTATGCATGATAGTGTATATATGTTAGCACTATTTCCTCCCTTCATCCCACCCTCTCCTTCTCCCTCACTTGGTGTTCACAACTCCATTCTCTACTAGGTTCATCAGAACCCTTTTCCTGCAGTTCATATATATGCATTAATAAACAGTACTTGTCATTCCCTTTCTGATTTACTTCACTCTGAATAAGAGGCTCTAGGTTCATCTACCTCACTAGAGCTGACTCAAATCCATTCCTTTTTATGGCTGGGTAATATTCCATGGTATATATGTACGATAACTTCTTTATCCATTCATCTATTGATGGACATGTAGGTTATTTCCATGTCCTGACTGTTGTAAATATTGGTACAGTGAACACTGGGGTGCATGTGTCTTTTAGAATTGTGGTTTTCTCAGGTTATATGCCCAGTATTGGAATTTCTGGGTCATATGGTAGATTTAGTTCTAGTTTTTTAAGGCATCTCCATACTGTTTTCCATAATGGCTATATTAGTTTACATTCCCACCAGTAGTACAGGAGGATTCCTTTTTCTACACATCGTCTCCAGCATTTATTGTTTATAGATTTTTTTGATGGCCATTCATGCTGGTGTGAGGTGATACCTCATCGTAGTTTTGATTTGCATTTCTCTAACAATGAGTGATGCTGAGTATCTTTTTATGTGTTTGTTGGGTTATCTGCATGTCTTCTTTGGAGAAATGTCTGTTTAGGTCTTCTGCCCATTTTTTGATTGGGTTGTTTTTTTCTGATGTAGCTATGTGAGCTGCTGCTTATTTTGGAGATTAATCGTTTGTCAGTTGCTTCATTTGCAGTTTTTTTCTCTCATTCTGAGGAATGTCTTTACATTTTGTTTATAGTTTCTTTTGCTGTGCAAAAGCGGTTAAATTTATTAGGTCCCATTTATGTTGTTTTTGTTTCCATTAATCTAGGATATGTGTCAGAGAAAATCATGCTGCAATTCATGTCAAAGAGTGTACTGCCTGTGTTTTCCTCTGTAACATCTTTATCCATCCATCCATTGATANACTGATGTTGAGCAGACTTTAATATACCTTTTGGCCATTTGTATAATTTCCTAGAAGAAATGGCTATTTATGTCCTTTGCCCATTTTCTAGTCAAGTTGCTTGTTTTTCTTCCTTCTGAGTTGTATGAGATTCTTCTGTGTTTCAGACGTTAACACATTATCACATTATCAGACACACTGTTTGTAAATATTTTCTCCCATTTCATAGGTTGCCTTTTCACTCTGTTGTTTGTTTTCTTTGTTTTGCAGCAGTTTTTTTTTTTTTTCTTCCCAGTTTGATGTAGTCCTAGTTGGCTATTTTTGCTTTGTTCCTTATATTAATACTTTTAGCCTCATATCTAATAAATCATTACCTAGGTCAGTGTCATGAAACTTCTTCCTTATGTTTTCTTCCAGGAGTTGTTTAAATTCAGACTTTATATTTAAGTCCTTAATCCATTTTCATTTGACTTTTGTGTATTCCAGTTTTATTCTGTTGCATGTGAATATCCAGTTTCCCCAGGACTACTTGTTGAAGAGACTACCTTTCCTACATTATGTATACTTGATACCTTTTTGAAATGTCAGTAGATTATATATGTAGGAGTTTATTTGGGGCCTTTTTCATACTGTTCATGGGGTTCTCAAGGCAAGAATACTGAAGTGGTTTGCCATTTCCTTCTCCAGTGGACCAAGTCTTGTCAGAACTCTCCACCATGACCCATCCATCTTCCATGGCCCTGCACAGCATGGCTCATAGTTCCATTGAGTTAGACAAGGCTGTGGTCCATGTGATCGGTTTGATTAGTTTTCTGTGATTGTGGTTTTCATTCCACAAGCTGGATTTAGAAAAGGCAGAGGAACCAGAGATCAAATTGCCAACATCTGTTGGATCATCAAAAAGGGAAGAGAGTTCCAGAAAAACATCTGCTTTATTAACTATGCCAAAGCCTTTGACTGTGTGGATCACAACCAACTGTGGAAAATTCTGAAACAGGTGGGAATACCAGACCACCTGACCTGCCTCCTGAGAAATCTGTATGCAGCTCCAGAAGCAACAGTTAGAACCATACATGGAGCAACAGACTGGTTCCAAATCGGGAAATGAGTACATCAAGGCTGTATATTGTCACCCTGCTTATTTAACTTATATGCAGAGCATATCATACAAAATGCCGGGCTGGATGAAGCACAAGCTGGAATGAAGTTTGCTGCAAGAAATATCAATAACCTCAGATATGCAGATGACACCACCCTTATGGTAGAAAGCAAAGATGAACATGAAAGAGGAGAGTGAAAAACCTGGCTTAAAATTCAGTGGTCAGAAAACTAAGATCATGGCTTCATGGCAAATAGATGGGGAAACAATGAGAGACTTTATTTTTGGGGGGTTCCCAATCACTGCAGATGGTGACTGCCGTCATGAAATTAAAAGACACTTGCTCCTTGAAAGAAAAGCTATGACCAACCTATGCTTTTTAGCATACTAAAAAGCAGAGACATTACTTTGCCTACAAAGGTCCATTTAGCTATGGTTTTTCCAGTAGTTATGTATGGATGTGAGAGTTGGACTGTAAAGAAAGCTGAACACTGAAGAACTGATGCTTTTGAACTGTGGTGTTGGAGAAGACTCTTGAGAGTCCCTTGGACTGCAAGGAGATCCAACCAGTCCATCCTAACAGAAATCAATCCTGAGTATTCATTGCAAGGACAGATGCTGAAGCTGAAACACCAATATTTTGGCCACCTGATGTGAAGAACTGACTCCTTGGAAAAGACCCTGATGCTGAGAAGGATTGAAGGCAGGAGGTGAAGGGGACGGCAGAGCATGAGATGCTTGAATGGCATCACCGAGTTGATGGACATGAGTTTGAGCAAGCTCCAGGAGTTAGTGATGGACAGAGAAGCCTGGCGTGCTACAGTCCATGGGGTCACAAAGAGTTGGATACAACTGAGCGACTGAACTGAACTGATTTGCAGGTTCTTTTTCTGTTTCATTGGTGTGTATTTCTGTTTTTATGTCAGTACCATACTGTCTTGATTACTGTAACTTTGTTATGTGTTTTAAAATCAAGATGTGTTATGCCTCCAGCATTTTTCTTTTTTTACTCAAGGTTGCTTTGGCTATTTAAGGCCTTTTGTGCTTCCACTTGAATTTTAGATTTTTTTTTTCTATTTCTTTTCAAACATTACCACTGGAGTTTTGATAGAATTTGTAGATTGCTTTGGTTAGTATGAACATTTTAGTAATGTTGATTCTTCCAATCCATGAACATGGGTCTCTTCCAATTTATTTTTTGTCATATTTACATTCTTTCATCAGTTTCATATCACTTTCCTTCTGTGAGTCTTTCATATCCTTACTTAAGTTAATTCCTAAATATTTTGTTCCTTTTGACACTATTCTTACTGGGATTGTTTTCTTAACTTCTTTGGATAGTTCATTTTTTATTGTACAGAAATGCAGTTGTTTTTTTTTAATATGTTGATTATTCTGCAGATTTATTGAATTTATTAGTTACAACAGTTTTTCTGTAGTCTTTAGTGTTTTCTACATATAAATAATGTCATCTGGATAATTTTACTTCTTCCTTTCCAACTTGTATGCTTATAAAATTCCTTTTTTTCCCTAATTGCTCTGGGTAGAATTTTCATTACTATGTTGAATGTAAGTGGTAAAAATGGACAGCCTTGCCTTGTTCCTGATCTTAGAGGAAAAGTTTTCTGTTTTTCACCACTGAGTATGATATTAGCTGTGAGCTTGTCATAAATGGTCTTTATCATATTGAATAAATTCCTTTTATTCTTAGTTTGTCAGTCTTTTATCATAAAAGGATGCTGAATTTTGTCAAGCTTTTTTTCTGCCTCTGGTTTGATGATCAGGTGATTTTAGCCTTCATTCAGTTAGTATGGTATGTCACATTGATTTGTATATGTCAGGCACAGGAATAAACCTCACTTTGTCCTGCTGCGTATTAGAACCTTTTCACATCCGGTTGAATTTGTGTTACTGGTAAGTTGTGAGGACTTTTGTATCAGTATACATAGGTGATATTTACCTGTAGTTTCTTTTATTGTGGGCTTCCCAGGTGGCACTAGTGGTGAAGAACCTGCCTGCCAGGAGATGTAGGAGATGTAAGAGACATATGTTCATTCCCTGAGTTAGGAAGATTGTGAAGATTCCCTGGAGAAGAAAATGGTAACCCACTTCAGTGTTTTTGCCTGGGAAATCCCATAGACAGAGGATCCTAGCGTTCTGCAGTCCGTGGGTTTGCAAAGAGTCAGAACCCACTGAGCATACAGAGTCTTTTCTTGTGCTGTCTTTGTGTGGCTTTGGCATCTGGATAATGCTGGCCTTTTAAAATGAGCTTCAAGGTGTTCTCTTCAAATTTTTGGAAGAGTTTGAAAAATAATTATCATTAATTCTCCTTAAAATTGTGGTATAATTCACCAGTGAATCCATCTGATTCTGGGCTTTTTGGGGGGAAGTTTTTGTTTACTGATTCAAAAGTCTATCAGATTTTCTGTTTCTTCATGAATTGGTCTTAGTAGGTTGTATGTTTCTAGGAACTTGGTCCATCTCTTCTAGGCTATCCAGTTTGTTGGTGTGTAATTGTTCCTAGTGGTCTCATATGACTTTTTAATCCCTGTGACATCAGTTGTAATGTCCTTTTTTCATTTCTAATTTTGAGTCTCTCTTTATAGTACATAGTCTAAAGGTTTGTCAGTTTAAGAAATTCCTGCTCATACCGCCTAAGTGACATTCTTTTTCCCCTACTAAGGTAAGTTTTATTCATGACTGGCTTTCTTCATTAAATGTTACTTAAAAGATACTTTGTCACTATTTAGTAAGATTAATTATAAGTTGAATATTTTTAATTTCATGTATTTGTTTAATTACAATTCTAAGGCTTTCTGTATAGAAGCAAGTAGACACTTAAATCTTCTAAAGTATTGATAATTATCAGGTACTTTTACTGAATGAGACCCATTGTTCATAGTATTTTGGCTTCTTTCTGAAATTTAAAGAGAACACTTTACGTATGGAAGCTCTGTTATCTGGAAGATGTGACAGTGTTTTCCCTTAAGTTTTCTTTTACTTCATAGGAAGAATAAGTCTTCTGTAAACTTTTGGAGGGTGTTGTTTGTTTTGTTCTTTCCATCTTCTCAAAAGTATCAGCTCTGGAAATACTGCATCAAAGATACTGACGTAATATCATTTAAAGAGAGTTTTGAAAGATGAAGAAAGAAATCTATTCTAAAATTTCTCTTGTTCTCAGAGCAGCTCTTATTGACTTAAGATGACCAAAGAAACCAGTAAGTTTGGCAAAAGAGAAGTGAAGAATTAGCCAATTTTTAAATTTTAGTTAGTACATTTTTAATTTTAATGCTATATTATCCTGGCACAAACTTCCTTGTTACACAAAATGCATGATGAATTTGGTTAGCAAAGATTTGATACTTTGGCTTATAAAATAGCAAATTTTTACCTGAAGCAACTTTGTGAAACTTTCACTGTGTTCTAATGTTTAATTTTCCTCTCCTTGCTGTAATATAGCTTTGCTGGAAGATGGCAACATTTGGATCATATTGAAATTGGCAAATTCTCATAGAAACCTTCAAAAATTTTAATATTTGAATGTGGGGGGGGATCACAAATTTTACATAACTGCAAGAGTGGCAGAGACAAATTCTTAAGCATTTTTCTTCTGTTCATATGCTGTATTACTTCATGTTTAAATAGGATAGATGTCTAGGAAAAAAGTTAAACTATTTACTATGAATATAATCTTGAAAGTGAAAAGTAAAAGTGTTTGTTGCTCAGTCCTGTCTGACTCTTTGCAAAGCCACCAGGCTACACCAGGACTGTAGCCCACCAGGCTCCTCTGTCCATGGGATTCTCTGGGCAAAAATACTGAAGTAGGTTGCCATTCCCTTCTCCAGGGGATCTTCCTCACCAGGGATCGAACCTGGGTCTCCTGCTCTGTAAGCAGATTCTTTACTGTCTGAGCCACCAGGGAATCCTGTGAATATCTAATCTCAGAGTTGTAAAAACTTAACCTTTTGTCTTCCACATTTGAAACCATGTTCTAAAGTAACAACTGAAGTTTTTATTAACATATCAGTAACTAAGGGTTAACATTTCTGTCATTGTCAAACAACTTTTCCTGTGGGTTCCATCTAAAAATTCAAAACATTTTCCTCCAATTGCTTTCTTTACAAAGGATTAGCATTTCAGGTTACCTCCTTCTCATGTTATTTTGTTGCAGATACTCCATTCTAGGAGAAAGCTCCAGAGTAAACTTCTAGGGGAAAGACTCATGAGTTCTTCAGTATATAAAACCCTCGGCAGGTTGGGACGAGGACAGACGCATGCTTTTTTCTAAGTCTGACTTCAAGTGAATTCATGTCGTAGCGGGAACTTGGTGGACTGCAGCATTTATTTGGGCTCCTTGCTTAAGCGCACATTCTACTTGTTGTAGGACTAGAATGGTTAATGGCTTAAAGTAAGGGTCTTGATTTCTAATGAAAACTCATTAAAATTGCAGAAGTAACTGCCTCAGAGCAGGTTTGTGGGCTTAATGTTGATGAATCACTCTTGTGATGAGACGTACTGACAGATGGACCTGTTTCTCTCATCATCAGAGAGTGAGTGATTACATTAAATTTTCATTGTTAATATCCCTGGGCATATCTGTGAATGTTTCATGGTTTGGTTTTTCAGAGAAGGTCCCCAACCTAGCCAGTGACCTTTGCTATTTTTCCTCAGTTGGTGGCATCTTTAGAAGGAGAAAGCTTGTTTACACCAAGCTGAGCTTGACTTTGTTAGACTCCACAGGGCTGCTCTTTCTGTTCACAAAGAGGTTAATTCCTTTACTTAGCCACTGCATGTGTTGTTTTGTTTTCTTTCTATCATGTAGCTTCTGATGGCCTGGGCAAAAAGTTTATATCCGTTTTATACTCATCCTTTTCTTTATTTTTTTTTTATTTTTTATTTTAACTTTAGTTTACTTTGCATTACTGTATTGCTTTTGCCAAACATTAACATGAGTTCACCATGAGTGTACAAGTGTTCCCAAACATGAATCCCTTCCCGTCTCCCACCCCATACCATCTCTCTGGGTCCTCTCCTTGCACCAGTCCCAAGCATCCTGCATCCTGCATCGGATATCGACTGGCGATTCGTTTCTTACTTGATAGTATACATGTTTCAATGCCATTCTCCCATCTCATCCCACCCTCTCCCTCTCTCTCTCCCCCAGAGTCTACGGCCATACCACCCTGAACGCGCCCGATCTCATCCTTTTCTTTAAAGCAATCCAAAGACGTAATACTTCACAGCACATTCTTCTAAATTGATCAAAATTGTTCACAGTTTTATAGCATCACTTATGTAAATTAAGACATATTACAAGGAGGATAATTAATCTGATCTAGAAACATTTATCCATATGGCATGAATGAGCAAGAATTTCACAGTAGAAAATATCACTCTTTTATTAGATAGGAAACAGATTCATTGTTCACAAAAGAAGGCTTTCTTATCTCTCCTTGCAATTGCTCTAGAACTCTGCATTCAGATGGGTATATCTTTCCTTTTTTCATTTGCCTTTCACGTCTCTTCTTTTCTCAGCTATTTTTAAGGCCTCCTCAGACAACCACTTTGCCTTCTTGCACTCTACCAGATCTGATCCCTGGAATCTATTCATCACCTCCACTGTATAATCATAAGGGATTTGATTTAGATCCTACCTGAATGGCCTAGTGGTTTCCCCTAATTTCTTCAAAGTAAGCCTGTATTTTGCAATAAGGAGCTGATGATCTGAGCCACACTCAGCTCTGGGTCTTTTTTTGCTGACTGTAGAGCATTTCCATATTCTGCTGCAAAGAATATAGTCAATATGATTTTGATATTGACCATTTGGTGATGTCCATGTCTCTTGTGTTGTTGGAAGAGGGTGTTTGCTATAACCGGTGTGTTCCCTTGATGGAACTGTGTTAACTTTTGGACCTGCTTCATTTTGTACCCCAAGGCAAAACTTGCTTGTTATTCCAGGTATCTCTTGACTTCCTACTTTTGCATTCCAATCCCCTATGATGAAAAGGACATCTTTTTTTTTTTTTTTTTTTTTTTTGGTGTTAGTTCTAGGCCTTGTGGGCTTCCCTGGTGGCTCAGAGGTTAAAGTGTCTGCCTCCAATGCGGAAGACCCGGGTTCGATCCCTGTGTGGGGAAGATCCCCTGGAGAAGGAAATGGTAACCCACTCTAGTATTCTTGCCTGGAGAATCCCATGGATGGAGAAGACTGGTAGGCTACAGTCCACGGGGTTGCAAAGAGTCGGACACAACTGAGCAACTTCAGAATGGTTTGATTTCATCTTCTTCAGCATTAGTGGTTGGGGCATAGACTTTGAAAACTATGATACAGAATGGTTTTCCTAGAAACAAACCAAGGTCATTCTGTCATTTTTTAGATTGCACCCAAGTACTGCATTTCAGACTTTTGTTGACTGTGAGGGCTACTCCATCACTTCATGGCAAATAGATGGGGAAAAAGTGGAAACAGTGACATTTAATTTTCTTGGGTTCCAAAATCACTGTGGACTGAAATTAAAAGATGCTTGCTCCTTGGAAGAAAAGCTAGACACACCTAGGCAGCATCTTAAAAAACAGAGAAATCACTTTGCTGACAAAGGTCCATATAGTCAAAGCTATAGTTTTTCCAGTAGTCATGTACAGATGTGAAACTTGGGCCATAAGGAAAGCTGAGTGCCAAAGAACTGATGCTTTCAAATTGTGGTGCTGGAGAAGACTCTTGAGAGTCCCTTGGACAGCAAGGAAATCAAACCAGTCAATCTTAAAGGAAGTCAACCCCACATATTCATTGGAAGGACTGATGTTGAAGCTCCATTACTTTGTCCACCTGATACAAGGAGCCAACTCATTGGAAATGTCCCTGATACTGGGAAAGATTGAAGGCCAAAGAAGAAAGGGGTGGCAGAGAATAAGATGGTTAGATAGCATCACCAACTCAATGGACATGAATTGGAGCAAACTCTGGGAGATGGAGGGCAGAGGAACCTGGTGTGGTGCAGTCCATGGGGTCGCAGAGTCGGACATGACCTAGCAACTGAACAACAACAACATAGTCTGGAACTCTTGTTCTGTGTTGTTGTTGCCTCTGTCCGCTACCACCTTACTGTGGGTTCCCTAAAGGCAGAGGTCAGGCCTTATTCAGCTTTGCTTTTCCAGTGTCTGGCTCAGTGCTTGACCTGTAGCTGATGAAGCCTTTGACCTCAAATGACTAGCAACAAAATTCTGTTGAATCATGAGAGTAATCTATAAGGAGAATACTGATTAACAAAAATTAGATATGCATATAAAACTGACAACATCTAGTATTCGTGCTTGAGAACCAGAGTCTGAACAGACTTAAAAGCAGCTAGGAGCAAGTTAATTTCCACCCACTGTACAGTGAAATAGAATCTGCTAAGTGACATTGTACCAATGGTCTTCTGTGCCCCAGATCTTCACAAATTGCAAATAGCGCAACACTGCCATCCCATCTTGCATATCCTGAATATTTGTGCAGCAACAGAAGCGTTATATATAATTAAAATCTCCTCTAAAAATTAAATGAAGTTTCTTGAAGAAAATGCTCCTTAAATTTAAGCTGGAATTGTCAAGTTCTTTAAAGCTATTATAATATAGTAATTTTTTAAAAGCACATGGGCAGTTATAAAAAAGACATTTTTGTCACAAGGTAGAATATTTTTATTTAACCAGAATGCAACTGTGATTGTTTTCACTTAAAAGTTTTCCACCCACATTGTTTACTTGTAATGTTGCATATGTAAATAAGGATTAATGAGGCAACCACTAAATTTACATACAAATAGTTAATTAAGAAGAAGAAAGTTGCAATTCCAAAATAATGAAATATCCAACCAGGCAACTGAATTCCACCTGTTTTGTAAATATATGATTTTGGTGGTCAGAGGACCCAGATCATATTTCATTTTCTAATACCATATTATTCCCTTGAAAATCTGTGAAATATATCTTTATACAAGTTCTTTCTGTGTGCATACTAAGTTGCTTCAGTCATGTCTGACTCTGGGCAACCCTATGGACCATAGCCTGCCAGGCTCCTCTATCCATGGGATTTTCCAGGCAAGAATAATGGAATGGGTTGCCATGCCCTCCTCCAGAGGATCTTCCTGACCCAGGGATTGAACCCACATCTCTTATGTCTCCTGCACTGGCAGGCACGTTCTTTATCCGTTGAGCCACTGGAGAAGCCCCAAGTTCTGTATGCTTCCATTGAAAAAACATGACAAATGTGTCTTTAGCTGGTTGAATTGGAAATATAATCCACAATTAAATTTTGTGATTCTTCTGAAGTTATAAACATATCAGACAGATGATTTGACTGGTTAATGTTTGTGAAGTCTTCAAAGGGAAACTGGAAACAAAGCGTTTTCTGATTTTAAATTAGTATTTGGTTTTATAATATGTACAAAATAGACCCAGGTGGCACAATGGTGAAGAATCCAGCTGTCATTGCAGGAGACACAGGAGATGGGGTTTTGATCCCGGGTCAGGAAGATCCTCTGGAGTAGGAAAGGCAACCCACTCCAGTATTCTTGCTGGGAAAGTCCCATAGACAGAGGAGCCTGGCGGGCTGCAGTCTATCAGGTCACAGAGAGTCTGGACACCACTGAGCACACAGACAAATAGACTTTGCTTCAGTATTTCATTTTTATTTCAGTAAATACTGTATCAGATTCACCTCATAGAGAAAATTGTGATTACTGCTTAGGCAGTCAGGTAGCTTTTAATTCTTATGATGTATTCTGTAATAATTCTCTCCTTAACTTGGGCACAGGTGCAATGATGACAGGATAAGAAATGTGTGCCCAAAAAGACAAGTGGTAAAATACTACAAAATTGTTTTGTCCAAGCTCCAAAAAAGAGCTTAAATAAATTTCAGCTCTCAAAAAATAAATGAAATGTTTATTGAATAAATTGCTAAAACACACCTGTCACTCATTAACAATTTTTGGCTAAAGAAAGTTCCATCTCTTCACAGTTTAATGAGACAGAGGTTAAGAAATGAACAGTAATCTTAGGTAAATACTTTAAAAATGTACATGTGTTGTTTATCAGTCTCAACAGTTCTGATATATAGACATCCACTTGTTTGAGAATTTCTCTGAAGCACTATAAATATATTAAAATTACTGATGATATTAGTTAAATGTAATGTTATGCTTTAAATACAAAAATGGCTTTCAGACTCAGGTGATTAACAACACCACCTTCCACTTGGCATTGGCTCCCTTATCCGTAGAACTGTCTGTCTATAAACGTGAAATATTTTCCATGTTTTTATTTATATCAGTGGAAGTCTGGTCTAGGCTCTGGTACCTGCAAGTTGTCCAGTTATCCAATGTGGGAGTAATTAAAGAAGCACAGCTCCCCATCTTAACTCTCCATCTATGTAAGTTGTCCCCTCACACCCCCGGGTTCCATGTCCACAGCTTCAGCCAATCACACTAGGTCCTCAGTTGGTAGACTCAGCAGACGCGGAACCCACCAGATACCAAGGGTGTCGACTCTACCTGCATAGTTTTATATGAGGGGCTTGAGCATCCACGGATTCTGGTATCTGAGGGACACACTGGAACTCGTCTCTCACAGACACCAGGAGACAACAGTATAGCCCAGCAAAATATACTGTAAACCAAACTTGGTTATTCAACTGCTGACTCACTTCCTGGTTCTTTGAAGACTGGTTAGAATTAAGCACATGGTGTCATTCATGCAACAGAGAGTTGCTGAGCTGAGTTCTGCACTAAGTGTCACACAGGTACTGGATTTGAAATGATTAAAATCAGAAATAGCTAGTGAATCAACTATACATTTAAAAAATTAATTTTAAAAATGGCTATAGCAATGGCACTTGAAATCTAAAGCAGAGATATACCTTAACAAGGAAACATCCAGGAACATATACTTACAAAGTAAGTAACTGCTTTGTAGAAAAGGAATATGATCCTAGGCAAAATAAATGGCACAGTAATCTTAATTCTTTTGGGGATTGTCCTGTGCTGCAAATGGAGATGGTTAGGGAAGTCTTTTTGAGAAAGTTACTCTTGAGTTCTCAGCAGAAAGACAAGTAAAGAGATCAAGCCAGTCAATCCTAAAGGAAATCAACCCTGAATATTTGAAGCCAAAGCTCCAATACTTTGGTCACCTGATGCGAAGAGCTAACTCACTGGAAAAAAAAACTGATGTTGGGAAGGACTGAAAGCAAAAGAAGAGGGTGACAGGGAATGAGATAGATACCATTGCCAAATCAATGAACATGAATTTGAGCAAACTCTGGGAGATAGAGAAGGATAGGAAAGCCTGGCATGCTGCAGTCCATGGGGTCGCAAAGAGTCAGACATGATGTAGCAAGTGAAAAACAATAATTACCTCCACCATATAAAAATAAGACTGTTGATAACTATAGTAGCTCAAGGACAGAGTGAATGAAGGAAAAAAAAAGAAAAATGAAAACAAAAAATTCCCAATCCTCCTCCTGCACGTCCCAACCAAAAGCAGGGAGAGGCCTGCCAGGTAGTTTTGAATCTTAAGAAATTCTTCTCTAGATCAGATTTCCCACTGGTATATTGATGACAAAAGCTATACCTAGACTATAAGGTTCTTAGCTTGACTGACATAGCCATCAGCTTTGTACTGCTGCAAAATACTGTAAGGACTGGAATTTTAATTTTATTTTGTTTCAGAATTTATTCCAAAGAGAACCTGTAAAGAGTCAGTAAACATTTTAAGAATTCAAATTGTCTTATATCTCAGACTTGGATGAGATAATCTGCAAAGTGCTTCCTACCTCAAGACTGGATACCATGTGAAAATAACTAAATAGATGGGGAAACAGTGGAACAGTGGCTGACTTTATTTTTTTGGGCTCCAGAATCACTGCAGATGGTGATTGCAGCCATGAAATTAAAAGATGCTTACTCCTTGGAAGGAAAGTTATGACCAACCTAGACAGCATATTAAAAAGCAGAGACATTACTTTGTCAACAAAGGTCCGTCTAGTCAAGGCTATGGTTTTTCCAGTGGTCATGTGTGGATGTGAAAGTTGGACTATAAAGAAAGCTGAGCACCGAAGAATTGATGCTTTTGAACTGTGGTGTTCGAGAAGACTCTTCAGAGTCCTTTGGACTACAAGGAGATCCAACCAGTCCATCTCCTAAAGGAGATCACTCCTGGATATTCATTAGAAGGACTGATGCTGAAGTTGAAACTCCAATACTTTGGCCACCTAATGTGAAGAGCTGACTCATTTGAAAAGACCCTGATGCTGGGAAAGATTGAGGGCAGGAGGATAAGGGGACAGCAAAGGATGAGATGGTTGGATGGCATCACTGACTCAGTGGACATAGGTTTGGGTGGACTCGGGAAGTTGGTGATGGACAGGGAGGCCTGGTGTGCTGTGGTTCATGGGGTCACAAATAGTTGGACATGACTGAGTGACTGAACTGAACCGAACTGAACTCTCACTGATGGAGGAGCATGGAAAGCCAAACATGCATCAACCATGTTTTCTGGTCAACACAGATGAACTTCCAGAAGTCAAAGAGCTATTAGCAAAACCCATGTTGTTACCACCCAATATGGATAAAACCTAGAGGGTTTTCAGGACCTGTCTTGTTTTGTACTTGATGTATCTGTTGCTGCTTTCTGCTAAAAAAGATAATGTGAGATCACTGTCCAGCTGCTTGCCCTCCAGTATGAGAAATCAGTCAGGAATTAGTCATTTGGACCTCTGTCCTCCTATCGGAGAATAGGGTGCTCAGGTGAATTGGGAATGATCATTTATTTCATATGCCCTTCTAATTTTCCAGACATTATGATAGAAGTTTTATTAACTTCATTCACTCTTCTGAACCCTTGTCAGGGAAGACTCATTCCTACTTTCTAAAGAAGAGAATGGATCCTCAAAAGTTTGACATACCTGATTAACTCAGCTATTGACACTCAGTCCTCTTAGATTACAAAGTCTGTATTTTTTTTAACACATCATCATCATCTCTCTTGAATGTGTAATGTGTGCTTGTTATGTCCAGAGCCCAGTGGTGGTTGCGGTAAGGGGTCTAACTGTGGTTGCTCAGACAAATCATAAACATAGAAGGGTGATGGCATAGGTGGGAGACTATGGTCTTAATGTGAAAGCCAGTGGGTACCTTTAATCAGAAGAATACTATCTTTCTGATGCTTCTCTTTTCCCCACAAGTTAAGTCCCTGAAGCTGTAGTCTGTTTTCTTTCAACTCTGTATTTTTAACATTCATCCCTATAATGGGCACATACTGGGTGCTTATTAAATATCATTCTCAAGGTTGCACAAGTGAAACAAGAATTAGTGTCATTATTAAAATGTCTCATCAAGTGCCAACTTGGCAAGTTACAGGGAAAAACAAAAGTCACTTTCACTCTTTTGAAACCGTAACGGAGTTTCCACTATCTCATAAGTATCCAACATTTCTTTTAAAAAGCAATTTATATGTCCTTAATTTTAAAAGCATGTCTGTTTTTCATTTAAGTTGGAGAATATCACAAAATTGAGTAATCACTGGCCATCAGAAGTCAACAAATGGGGGTTTCTCTTGCTGAGTGACACAGGGTAGGTCTCATAGGATCCAGAAGCACCAAGAGCCAGTGGCAGCTATGGTCTGTGAAAATAACCAGATCCAGCTGCTTGCCAGTTCCTCCTGAATCGCCTGTGATGTCACCTCTGGGATTTGGACTGGAGCACAAGTCCTCATCTGATGCTCCTGGAGCTGGTTTGGATCCTGCCATATTTTGCTTACTGTATTTAAATCCACTTTGTTTCCACACCATACATCATACCCTTGTTGAGCGCTTGGTGCTTTTGGCAAGAAATGGTCCCAGGTGACTCCAGTCCTCTGGAATCTGAGATGTTGGTGTAATTCAGAGACTTCTCCCCTGGCTCCCCAACTACTCTGCACTTGGAAAATATTTTCATTTCACCTAAAAAGAGTCATTTAGGGATGAAAAAAAAAAAAGTAATTTTATCTGCAAACAGACCCCAAGAGGAGTTTTTCTAGAACTAAACAGGCCTTTGTAGATGATTCAGTCCGATGTTTCCCTTTCAACCCGCTGCTCAGAGACACAGCCAACAGTCTTTTACCTTTGGAGCAGCTAGAAACAGCTGAGAAGTGTTTGCTTTCAAATGTTAAGTCACTAAGAATGGGATGCACTGACATTGTCTTACTCTAGCAGTTCCAGGGCTTTCACATTAAAAATACATATAAATTTTCAAAACATTTTCATGCCGATATGTTTAGCCCCAAAGAACATTAACCCCTGCTTGAAGTTCTAGCAAATTAGAGATTAATCATGGGAAGATCTGGTAAAGTGAGTTCCAGCTGACCCTTGAACACATGGGTCTGAACAGTGCAGGTCCGCTTATATGTGAATTTGTTGATTTGAGTTGGTTAAATCCACAGATGTGAGAGTTGAACCATAAAGAAGGCTGAGCACCGAAGAGCTGATGCTGTAGAATTGTGGTGCTGGAGAAGATTTGAGAGTCCCCTGGACAGCAAGGAGATTAAACCAGTCAATCTTAATGAAAATCAACCCTGAATATTCACTGGAAAGACTGATGCTGATGCTGAAGCTCCAATACTTTGGCCACCTGCTTTGAAAAGCTGGCTCGTTAGAAAAGGCTCTGATACTGGGAAAGATTAAGTGCAGGAAAAGAGGGTGACAAAGGATGAGATGGTTGGATGGCGTCACCAACTCAGTGGGCCTGAGTTTGAACCAACTCCAAGAGATAGGGAAGAACCGAGAAGCCTGATATGCTGCAGTTCTTGGGGTCACAAAGAATCAAGCATGACTTAGCAACTGAACAACAGAAACAGATGCCTGTATAAGAAGGGCTGACTATAAATTATACTTGGATTTGTGACTTCACAGAGGGTCAGCACCCCTGTCCTTGTGTTGTTCAAGGATCAATTGTGCCAGTAACTGATGGACATTTGAACTTACTAATAACAATACACTATGCTGATTGGTGATACTTATAACCTAATAGTTGGAAGCAGTATAAATAGTTTAAATTTCCTTTTATCTTTAAAGGGCAATACATTAATTCTATGACATTTTAAAGAGTCTTTTTCTGATTCCCGTTCATATAACACATTCACCTTTTCATGTCAAAAAACAGGACAAAATCAGATGGATGGTCTCACAAGTTTCAAAGGTGCAGGTATGAGAGCAGTATGAACATATATTGATAAATATCTGTAGGTGACTAGTGGTTTATGCAATATGTTCTCAACATTGTATTTTATTATTTAAACCTCTTTCTAAGAATTTGCATGCATATAGCAGATTTTATGCTTTAATTTATCTTCTGTATCAATTATTTAGTTTGTCTTTCTCTATGTAGGCTCTTAAAAATCTTGATTTCTGTTTTATAAAAACTTATTTTTTGTCCTGTCTTCACCAAGTAAAATTGTAATGCATGACATGACAAATGGTTCTCTTTAAAATTAGATGCTTCAAGGTAATGTCTGTGGACTACCCTGCTATGAGGGAGAAAACGAAAAATGCTTATGAGAGATTATATCTTCTTTCTTTTCTGAAACCTGATTTTGTGCTAACATGCTTATTTGACTTGTTCAGAAGAAAATGGTACAAATATAATGATTCTCTGTACTCTGGATATGAAGTTTAATGGCATTGAATACTTCATAAATGAAATGCAGACTTTTGAGATCCTGTTTTCCTGAGGCTTTAGCAATCTTGGGAGCACTAAAATGGAGTCGTCCTTTGAAGGGAAAAGTCCTACAGATGGTAAGAGTGAGAATGAAGGTGAAGGCTGTAGCATTTTTCTTTCTTTATGAAAGTGATCATTGCCCACCCAAAGCCATGCCGAATATTGTTCTACCTTAAATAGCAACATCAGTTCAGTTTAGTCGCTCAGTCGTGTCCAACTCTTTGCGACCCCATGAATCGCAGCACGCCAGGCCTCCCTGTCCATCACCATCTCCCGGAGTTCACTCAGACTCACGTCCATCGAGTCACTGATGCCATCCAGCCATCTCATCCTCTGTCGTCCCCTTCTCCTCCTGCCCCCAATCCCTCCCAGCATCAGAGTCTTTTCCAATCAATCAACTCTTTGCATGAGGTGGCCAAAGTACTAGAGCTTCAGCTTTAGCATCATTCCTTCCAAAGAAATCCCAGGGTTGATCTCCTTCAGAATGGACTGGTTGGATCTCCTTGCAGTCCAAGGGACTCTAAAGAGTCTTCTCCAACACTACAGTTCAAACGCATCAATTCTTTGGTACTCAGCCTTCTTCACAGTCCAACTCTCACTTCTATACATGACCACAGGAAAAACCATAGCCTTGACTAGACGGACCTTAGTCGGCAAAGTAATGTCTCTGCTTTTGAATATACTATCTAGGTTGGTCATAACTTTTCTTCCAAGGAGTAAGCGTCTTTTAATTTCATGGCTGCAGTCACCATCTGCAGTGATTTTGGAGCCCCCCCAAATAAAGTCTGACACTGTTTCCACTGTTTCCCCATCTATTTCCCATGAAGTGATGGGACCAGAGGCCATGATCTTAGTTTTCTGAATGTTGAGCTTTAAGCCAACTTTTTCACTCTCCTCTTTCACTTTCATCAAGAGGCTTTTTAGCTCCTCTTCACTTTCTGCCATATATACACCCCAAGATTTCTTCTTTGTCATGTTGAAGAAACAGATAATTTTGTATTGTCTTTTTATCATTATAAAAAGTTTTAGTGTGATGTTTTTGAAAGATCCTCTCAAAACTAAGAGTGATAAAACTTATTTACTTTAAAGGATGTCTTTCATTTCTCTTATTAAGATTTGCAGTGTGTCAGCTTCCCTGGTAACTCCACTGGTAAAGAATCTGCCTGCAATGCAGGAGACCCTGGTTCAATTCCTGAGTCAAGAAGATCCCCTGGAGAAGGGATAGGTTACCCACTCCAGTATTGTTGCCTAGAGAACCCCCATGGACAGAGGAGCCTGGCGGGCAACAGTCCATGGGGTCCCAAAGAGTTGGACACAAGCAAGCAACTAAGCACAGCACGGCACAGCATTTTAGACTGTAAATGGTCTTTAAAAGAAAGATTAAAGATCATGTGCAAAAATGGGTTAAGATTCAGAGTACTCTTAACGCTCTCCTTTCCAGATTGGTCTTTTTAAATCCTCCTTTCTTTTATCCCCCTCTCTACCCTTTTTCTCCATTGTTGTTCACTTCTTAACACATAATTTCTTTCTCCCTGTCTCTTTCTTTGCATCCCATTCTCAAGCATCTTTATTCCTTTTTGATCCTTGGAGCTTGTGAGGAGTGATACCTACCTTATCACCAAATATAAGTAAAATAATCCAAATCCAGTTTCTTGGGCAAATTCCCTGTAGGACTGCAGAAAGAGACCTCAGACCTATTTGAAGTCAATTGCAGAAAACTTGGAAACATTTTCGACTTTCCATGATGGTGTTTAAGTCAGTGCTACCAAATATCTGATGCTTTGATGCTTAAGTTATAAACAGAAACTTTTATGTAGGCAAAGATTGTTGGGTAAATATTATATTATTTTAATCTTAAAATGCCAACATTATGAGAATGTTAATTTATAGTTTCACTGTTTTGTAAAGTAAGTTGA
>SJYQ01007530.1:391353-513190 GCA_006410935.1 Redunca redunca
TTGATGCATGATACAGGATGCTCGGGGCTGGTGCACTGGGATGACCCAGAGGGATGGCATGGGGAGGGAGGTGGGAGGGGGGTTCAGGATTGGGAACACGTGTACACCCGTGGTGGATTCATGTTGATATATGGCAAAAGCAAAACAATATTGTGAAGTAATTAGCCTCCAGTTAAAATAAATTAAAAAAATAAAGGAATATCTTTAAGATAGGAATCTATCAGTTCAGTCACTCAGTTGTGTTTGACTCTTTGTGACCCCATGGTCTGCAGCACGCCAGGCTTCCCTGTCCATCACCCAACTCCCAGAGCTTGCTCAAACTCATGTCCAAAAGTCGGTGGTGCCATCTAAACATCTCATCCTCTGTCATCCCCTTCTCCTCCCACCTTCATTCTTTCCCAGCATCAGGGTCTTTTCAAATAAGTCAGTTCTTCACATCACATGGCCAAAGTTTGGAGTTTCAGCTTCAGCATCAGTTCTTCCAACAGATATCCAGGACTGATTTCCTTTAGAATGGACTGGTTGGATCTCCTTGCAGTCCAAGGAACTCTCAAGAGTCTTCTCCAACACCACAGTTCAAAAGCATCAATTCTTCCGTACTCAGCTTTCTTTATGGTCCAACTCACATCCATACACAACTCCTGGAAAAGCCATAGGTTTGACTAGACGGACTTTGTTGGCAAAGTAGCATCTCTGCTTTGTAATATACTATCTAGGTTGGTCATAGCTTTTCTTCCAAGGAGCATCTTTTAATTTCATGGCTGCAGTCACCATCTGCAGTGATTTTGAAACTCAAGAAAGTAAAGTCTGTCGCTGTTTCCATTGTTTCCCCATTGTTTGCCATGAAGTGATGGGCCTGGATGTTATGATCTTAGCCTTTTGAATGTTGAGTTTTAAGCCAACTTTTTCACTCTCTTCATTCACTTTCATCAAGAGGCTCTTTAGTTCCTCTTCACTTTCTGCCATCAATAGGAGAAGGACAATCCCACTAGGAAAGGCAAATAAATACTAAGGACTGAGGTTCAACCACTTACATTAAGCCAGTATGGAGATTAAAAGGCAAAAATTATAAAAGCAACTATAGCTATAATAAATTGTAAAGGGATAAGTGTGAAAATTAAAATATGACATCAAAGCACCATGTGGAGGAGGGAAGTAAAAAATGTGGCTCTTTTATAGTGTGTTTAAACTTAAATGACTCCTAGTTTAAAACAAGCAAATATGTGAACCTCATGTTCACAAATTTAAAACCCACAATAGATACACAAAAAGTAAGAAGAAAGAAACACAACCATACTACTAAGAAAAATCATCAAACCACAATGGAAGAAACAAGAAATTAACAGGTTAAGGGATAAATATTTTTTTTAAATCATGACTTTACAGGTTCTCTGCAGCATCAATATAAATTTAATATTTTCTCTTTTATAATACATACAAATTTGTTCCAGAAATACGGTACCAGTNTTCCAGAAATATGGTACCAGTACCACAACCAACAAAAATCTTACAAAGTAGTGGTCAGTATTTCTTTGCAGTTCTTTTTGTCCTTAGAATGTATCTCAATAAAGATATATGTCTGATTACTTTATTTAAAATTGTGCCAAGTCGTTTCAATCATGTCTGACTCTTTGTGATCCTATGACGGTAGCCCACCAGGCTCCTCTACCCGTGGGATTCTCCAGGCAGGAATACTGGAGGGGGTTGCTGTGCCCTCTTCCAGGGGATCTTCCTGACCAGGAAGATCAGACCTCCATCTCTTAAGTCTTCTGCATTGGTAGGAAGGCTGTTTCCTACTAGCACCACCTGGGAGGCCCTTATTTAAAAGTAGCCAGTGCAATAGAAAGGTAAAATGTCTTATTTATATTGTAAATGGTAAAAATCACTGAAAATATCTGTAAATTCAGTCATTATGGAGATTTCCTTCAACAGATCTATCAGATAATAGTTCTCACCCAAACAACTCACTGAAGGATTTATTAGTTCAGTTTTGCCATAAACTAAGTGAGTGAGTGAATGAAGTCGCTGAGTCATGTCTGACTATTGTGACCCCATGGACTGTAGCCTACTAGGCTCCTCTGTCCATGGGATTTTCCAGGCAATAGTCCTGGAGTGGATTGCCATTATTAGGCATGATCTGGGAGGCATTTACTCTCTGGATCTCTGACCCCTTGTCTGTAAATTGAGCTAGGTGAAATACAAATACTGTTGTCATTTCTAGTTCTCCTTCTCTATCATCATATTGCCTCACTGGTTGCTGTGACTACTTACTATCACATATCCCATTTAATCCTCTTTGAAGAAGAGAGTAACGGTCCATGTTTAGTTACAGTATGATAATCAGAGGTTAAGACCATTCAGCAATTGCAAGAATCTGGATTTGAACTTGAGCTTTCTGACTCCAAAGTCTGTTTCCTAAAATTATCGTTAAATACTATTTTTGATAAGATGAGGAAATATGACTATTTTACAAATTATGGTGTCAGTATGGGCCAATTTAATTTCATGACTTAAAGCAGGACTGAATATTATTTAAGTTAAAGCCATTTCATGCATAGTCATTTTCTATCATTTTATACAGTGATTTGAAACATATTAGGGTACTCTCTGGCTGCTTTTATTACTTTCATTTATGATGGTGCATCTCAACTTTATATTCACACAGGGAATGGTTCAGGGAGTGTTTGAAAAGATTCAAGTTCTGGACTCTCAGTTTTAGTTGGTTTAGGATGAATCCAGAAAGGAGCATTTAAGCAGTTCTCAGGAGCTAGTTATGTGCATATATGGTTAACAAACATTGGCACAGAGAGTATCACTGATACTAATGTGCAGCCAGTGTTGAGAACTAGTAACTCATTAAAAAACAAACAAACAAACAAAAAATGCCACAAATTATTGTACCACATAGTTTTGTGAAATGATACCTGAAATTTAAATAGGCATTAGGCAGTTGAAGGTTTGTTGTTTGGCAAATGCTTGGCATGTAGATTTTGTTAGCAGATGACAGATGCAAATACCTATTTATGGAAACAAGGTGGCATAAGGAGATTTTTCATCCGAATTGGTGGCCAGCCTCCCACCGGGTGCTACCTGGAGGCAGAACAGGGTATTTTTCTTATTATGGGTATTTGCAAGCAGGCAAATAGTGGACCAGTTAAGCACCCAAAAATATACGGTTTATCACAATCTATTGTCTCCTCAAACTTTAAAAACAAGGCTTAGATAACATAACCATATAAAAATCTAAATAATCCCACAGGCATCTATTTGTGAGCAGTGCAGTTTCCATTGAGTCTTTCAGGATGAATTATTGTTTTCTTTGGTACTGTTTAACTTATCAAATGGTGTTCTTGAGTCCAAAATGGATGTTTGAAGTTTCTACCCAGACAACTTTTTGGTTTGAGAAGTGTTGCTATGAACACATTCTTTCCGACAATTGTTAGAAAAAGAACCTATTATTATCTGTGCAAACACTGGGAGTTCATGTTCTTGGTACCCCGTCATCAGTATACACAGGAGAGCACTGGTTCTTCTGCCTCCCTGAGGATAGAGAAGCATATAGATCAAAATCTATTTTCTTTATGGTACAGTGGAGCTAGAACACTGTCCATTTTTCTTATTTGATTAAATGGTATTTCAGTATTTGTACTTTTATTCAACATTCCTTGATATAGAGATGGTCATAACCTCACAATTCATAGTGACAGTCATTATGCATGCTTTACAAATGTAAATACTATATGGAAAGTTCAGGTACATTTAAAATATTAAGATAAATTAGCTTTGCTCAATTGATTATTCCATTAAAATGAGCTATTATCTTTAAAACATCTTGTTACATCTTAATGTAGCAGGTACAGATTAGCTTATATATATGCTTTTTTCATCAACTTGTTTCTTATGTGGCTTGATATATTGGAGGAGATCCATCTGAAGAATTATCAGAATATGCATGATTTCTGTTTAAGAGAGAAGCAATACGGTGTGTTCAAACATCTGTTTCCTTGGGGGATAATTACTGTTTCAGGAACTCTGATTAGTTGGTCAGGCTAATTTTCTTTTTTGCCCCTCTTGTTTTCCTGGAGTATATCCTTTTTAATTTTTCTCATTTATATAGTTCTCTCCAAGCTGAGTTCCCTCTGAGTTCTTCATTTATGTTAAAATGTTCAAGAGCTAACATATTTTTAGCTAAATTCAGGATATTTAACTATACCCCATATATAGAACTGGTTAAGACCTATAGAGTTTAAATCATGCCTCTGCATGCCTGGGTTTATAAGCATTCAGCATAGAACTTCTTATTGCAACATGCAAAGCAGTAGATCAGGAATAGACTACAGATGTTTTATTGACTAATTAACAATCCTAGTTTTCACAAATAATTATAAAATCTTAAAAATCATTTTAGGTCTTCCCTTCACTCAGAGTTTATATTTGAGGATTAAACTTTCCAGCATTATACAAATTTGATTCATCTACATATGCATCAAAACAGCTTTAGAGAAACTGCTCATGAAATCATAATCATAGATATTTTACTATTTGAAAGCGAAATTTGATATCCAGTTTTATTGAAATAGCTGATACTAGATGACAGCTATTTTAGCCAGCAAATTAGTATCATCTGCTGCAAAGTGGAATGGAAATTTGTTTGCATTTCAGAGATATCTAACATCACCATACAAAGTAAACTTTTATTTTTGTAGTTCTAACAAGTGGTACAGGGCTTCCTTGTTGGCTCAGCAGTTAAGAATCTGCCTGCAGTGCAGGAGATGTGAGTTTGATCCCTGGGTTGGGAAGATCCCCTGAAGAAGAAAATGGCAACCCACTCCAATATTCTTGCTGGGAAATCCCACAAACAATAAGTCGTGTACCTTTTCTGTAGCCATTTGTCACAAGACTTTGGTGCCATATCGCAGAAGCCATTCTAGTGACAGGAAAGGGATCACAGACAGGTGATGGACCAGAGATCAGGCATGTATGGTGCAAAGTCTTTCTAGGTACTTCTCTTTGCAGCTTACATCTGGCTCATTAATCACAATCTGTAAAGTGTTAAAGAAGACTTAATCATCCTGAGTCAGACTTGGAAAGGAGACTGGTAATGTACATCCCTTGTTCCTTAGGGAGTCTCCCTCAGACCCTCTTTGAGGAGTTGGCCATCATCTTCGCAATTAAGTGAGGGGGAAGCATTTTCTTTCTTTCTCAGTGCTGAAAGAGCAAGTTATAAATAGATGTGCTCCCCAGTGGGTCCATGTGGGTGATTACAGTTGACATTTCAGTTTCCTCAGAAAAATACAGGCTCCCTCTAACCTACTCAGGTTTCCCCTTAGCTTTCATATCACTTTCCATAAGTTTTCTTCAGTGAACATTTTATGGGTGAAATGCACTAACTTCTTTTTTTAACTACTTAACTTAGTCTTCCCTTAATCCATTGCTAACTCATCCATCCTTACTATTAAACTAAAATCACCCCTTTAAATTGATTATGGATTTTATGGTCCAATCCAATCTTTAATATTTTTTCTGCTGTGTTTTTGGACTACTCTCTGTCCCCTTGAAATAGCACACTTCTCTACTGTGTGGGTTCTATTTATTTTTTTTATATCGTTCTCATTTCATTTTTTCTCATTCTCCTATCTTTCGATATCTTTATTTAATTAGGGTCTAGACCCTCTTCAGTGTCAAAATTTCTACTCCTATATCTTCAACAATCACCTGCATTGGGGCTTCTGCATCCCTGACCAGTAACCTATCTAGTTTCTCATTTAGCTAATGAGTTAGACTTCCCTCGTGGGTCAAACGGTAAAGAATCTGCCTGCAATGCAGGAGATCCGGGTTTGTTGCCTAAATCAGAAAGATCCTCTGGAGAAGGGAATGGCTACCCACTCTCATATTCTTGCTGGAGAATTCCAAGGGCAGAGGAGCCTGGTGAGCCACAGCCCATGGACTCACAAAGAGTTGGACATGACTGAACAGCTAACAACAGCAACCTTGATCCCAGATTAAATAAGTATTCAACCTATACACTATACCAAATCTTTATTTCTAATAGATGTAGTGTCATATTATGGTTTTAATTTATACTTCTGTAAAAACTGGTACTAATCATGTTATCGTTTTTGCATGCTTACTTGTCATTTGTAATGACTTAAGTAATAATGATTTACTTTTGTCATTCTTTGAATCTGTTCAGACATTTTTCCAATTTTTAGTTGGATTGCCTGTTTTCTTAAGTTTAGAAAGACCATAATAATCTGTTGTTTGTGCATCTTTTATCAGAATTATAGTTTGTAAATATTTTCTCCCAGAATTCAGCTCATCTTTTCATTTTGTTAACAGTGTGTTTCAGAGTGGTGGTCTTAATTTTGATGAAGTCCTTTTTTTTTTTTTTTCCTTTTATGGCTTGTAATTTTGTTGCCATATGTAAGAAATCTTTGCTTAACTCCGGGTCAAAATTTTCCTATACTTTCTTCTAGAAGTTTTATAGTTTCATAGTTTTAGATTGGAGAAGGCAATGGCACCCCACTCTAGTACTCTTGCCTGGAAAATCCCATGGACGGAGGATCCTGGTGGGCTGCAGTCCATGGGGCTGCTAAGAGTCGAACACGACTGAGCGACTTCACTTTCACTTTTCACTTTCATGCATTGGAGAAGGAAATGGCAACCCACTCCAGTGTTCTTGCCTGGAGAATCCCAGGGACGGGGGAGCCTGGTGGGCTGCCGTCAATGGGGTCGCACAGAGTCGGAAACGACTGAAGCGACTTAGCAGCAGCAGCAGTTTTAGATTTTACTCTTTGATCTTTTTAGTTTTTATTTCTAGAGCTACTAATAAATCAGAGTTCACATTTTTGTGTAGGAGTATCAAGTTGTTCTAGTACCATGTATTGTAAAGACGTTCTTCTCTTAGTACTTGTCTAAAATCAGTAGTCCACATGTTTGTTGGGTTCACTTCTGGATTCTGGATTCCATTCCGTTTATCTAGTTTTCCATCTCAATGCCAGTAGTACACTGCCATGATTACCTTGACTTTATTGTAAGTCTATTATATTAAGTAGTGATAGTTCTCCAATTCTGTTTCTTTCTTTTCTCTCCAACTCCTGCATAGTTTTGGCTATTATAGGTCCTTTGTTTTGCCCTGTGAATTTTAAAATCATTTGGGGGATTTCTAAAAAAAAAAAATCCACTGTGATTTTTACTGTGATCATATTGAATCTGTATATCAATTTGGTAATTGATTAACAAACTTGAGTTTTCTGACCCAGGAACACAGTATACCCCTCTATTTATTTAGGTCTTATTTTGTTCTCCATAACGATGTCTTAATAGTTTTCAGTGTACAGATCTTCTTGCATTTCTTTTGCCAAATCTGTCACTGAGGATTTCATATTTTTGTTGCTACCTTAAATGACATTATTTTGTTAGTTTTAATTTTTCAATTTAGATATTGTTATTATGTTGAAATGTAATTGACTTTTCTATATTGATCTTGCATCCTGTAACTTTGATAAACTCACTAACTAGTTCTGCCGGTATCTTGGTAGACAGTGTTTCCATAAACAATTTTCTTGTCTACTGATAGAGATAATTTTACTTCTTTGCAATCTAGATGCTTTTATTTATGTATTTTGGTTGTCTTATTGTACCTATTTCAACCTCTAATACAATAGAAATGGTGAAAGTGGACATCCTTGTCTAATTCTTGATCTTAGAGGGAAAAATGAATCTTTGAACATTAAATATAACATTAGTTGTAGGTTTTTGGCAGATCCCTTTCCTCAAGTTGATAAAATTCCTTCTGCTACTTTTTATTTAATCTATTTGGCTCTAATCTTTATTGTTTCTTCTATATACTTTGAGTTTAATTCGTGATACATTTTATTAAAGCTGAATCCAATGATTTAAGAAAAATCTTTTTTTTCTGTTGGGTTGACCAGAAAGTCCTTTTTGACTTTTCTGTAATATCTTAAGATGCAAATGAACTTTCTGGCCAACCCAATAATCTAGACATTTAGTGCTCTAAGCCCCCATTCCCTAAATACTAGTTTAGTAGCAGCCCAAACATTTTTTATATATTTTTTTCTCATTTTCATTCTCTTCAAAATATTCTGTTTTATTTTGATTCCTTTGACCCATGGGTTATTTGAAATGTGTTAGTTTCCACATATGTGAGAGCTTTTTGGAGTTCTCTATGTAATGGATTTCTAATTGATATCTAATTGAAGTCTATTGGCCTTAGAGAATATACTTTATATGACNATATTATATATTTTTGCATCCTTTAATATATTTGTTTCTTTGTATTTAAAGGCCACATATGATTGGATCTTTATTTTTTATACAACCTGACCATCTCTGCCTTTCAATCAGTATTTAAAATGTATTTTAATATGATTATAGATATGATTAAGTTTAAGTGTCATTTAGGTTTTTTTTCTGTCTTCCATGTTCTTTATATCTCCTTTTTTTCTCTTTTAGACTAATATTTTTTGGTTCCATTTTTCTTCTTTGTTTGCTTATTATTGATTACTATTAGTGTTGCTTTAAGTTTAGTCTAACTTCAAATGATAATATAACAAACAATTCATGTGTAGTGTATGAGTGTGCAATATTATATCTCCATCTCCCATTGAAAGTAAGGCCTAGGACATACTGTTTCAGCAATAGCATCTGTCTCAGAGAAGGCAATGGCACCCCACTCCAGTACTCTTGCCTGGAGAACCCCATGGACGGAGGAGCCTGGTGGGCTGCAGTCCATGGGGTNGGTAGGCTACAGTCCATGGGGTCGCTAAGAGTAGGACACAACTGAGCAACTTCACTTTCACTTTTCACTTTCATGCACTGGAGAAGGAAATGGCAACGTACTCCAGTATTCTTGCCTGGAGAATCCCAGGGACGGAGGAGCCTGGTGGGCTGCCGTCTATGGGGTCGCACAGAGTCAGACACGATTGATGTGACTTAGCAGTGGCAGCAGCATCTAACAGTTTCTGATGCACAATACATGTCCAGTTACTGCTGAAAGGATGAATGAACAAATGACTCATCTCCTGAAATTTCAGTTTCATTTCTCCTTTGCATAGTTAGACAGTAAGGTGAATCAGTTTTGCTTGAACACCTGGGCTCCCTAACCAAGTGATAAGCCTAAGCAACAATAACTGAATGATATATGACTTGGATTCTATTGTAAAAGTGAGGTTCTAGGATGTTCAGCCCATCTCCTAGTTATAATACACTGAAGAAGCAGGTTGAAACATCCTCACATTTGTTCCTAACCTATTCCTTTAGTTACTGTATCTGGGGACTATCCAAAGCCTATTGTTTAGTTGCTCAGTCGCATCTGACTCTTTTGCAACCCCATGGACTGTAGCCTGCCCGGCTCCTCTGTCCTTCAGATTTCCCAGGCAAGAATACTGGAGTTAGTTGCCTTCTCCAGGTGACCTTCCAGACCCAGGGACTGAACCCATGTCTCCTGTATTGGCAGGTGGATTCTTGACCGCTGAGCCACCAGTGAACCCCCCAAAGCTTCTTTGGAACATCCTATTTTATTGTCTTTAGCACTAATACCAAAAAGCTGAGTACTTTTATCTCCTGCTAGTTTTTATTACATGTATTTTGAGTCAAAAATAAAGTCTTTAGGTCAAAGATCCAGCATTCAGATTGGTTGTTGAATATCACAAAATAGAAGTTTGAAACCTGCTTTCAGAAGATGTAAATTGTTTTTTTAGCTCTGCCTTAATACACAGTAGGACATGAACAAATCACTGAAGCTCTCTCCCTTGACCTTTATTCCTCGCCACTTCCATCTTATATTTCTCTGAATTCATGAAGTTCTTTGGAACAAGTAAAAATGTAACACCAAGAGTTCTTAATCTCCTATTGTCCTATCTTCTTTTTTCTATTCTTTAAAGGACTTCTTTCTACTTTGCATACATATAGAATGACAAATTAGGAAGGTTTTCATGAATCTTATCATCTTGGCAGATTGTGAGGTTGTAATTATCAGCCCTTGCTTTGACTTCTTATTCAAATGAAGAATAATAATTCACCTTCATTCTTCAGGGTGGCAGTTGGTTTTTAATATAAATACCAACACTTATCTGTAAATTAGTTCCCAAACCCTTAGCTATAATTGTTTTCAGTTTAAGGATGCAGCTGAAGTAATCCAAGCATAGACATTATCATAACTTCCTCCTTCCTATCCCACCATCCTATGTATGGATTGACAGAAATAAAATTGGTTTGATTCTAAGAATTCTTATAGTACTTAATAACCAAAGAGTGAGAACAAAGCTAAATTAGTTATTATACTGTTTGCGAAATTATGAAGGGAATGTGTTGGTGAGGGGAAGTAAAATTGAAAGTGCCTATCGTTATCTTGAAGTAATTTTCCTTGGCTATTCATTTAACTTCAGTGTCAAGTTATTTACATAACAAGAGCAATGCCTATCTTTTAAGGGTGATGTGAGAATTAATTTAAATTCCACAAAGCATTTCGAGACACTGAGTTGAAAGGTTCTTTATAAATGCCAGGCATTATTATAACCAGAGTAGTAAAAAGAAACACTCAAGATAAAGCTACTCATGCAGGGTCCTCTAATAGAAACTGTATTGGTAAGGAAATATAAAGGTTACTGCTATTCATAATTTATGGCTGAGGGGAATAGATCAAGACTAATAATAATGCTGCAATCCATGGGGTCGCAAAGAGTCGGACACGACTGAGCAACTGAACTGAACTGAACTGGGGAAGCCGACCCACCGAGTTTGCCGCAGTAATTGAACTTGTGAACAGTGGTTTCTAAGAGGCTGATAGAACACATGCCTGGGGCAGCCTTACGCCCTTGTCCTTTTTGGGCTTGGTGTCACTGGTTTTCTAATCCTGTGTAGAGCCAGAAAGACACTATTTTGCCTTCTTTCATTTGGCCTCCCATAATGACCAAGTTTCAGCTTTAGCATCATTCCTTCCAAAGAACACCCAGGGCCGATCTCCTTCAGAATGGACTAGTTGGGAGGCAGGAGGAAAAGGGGACGACAGAGGATGAGATGGCTGGATGGCATCACCAACTCGATGGACGTGAGTTTGAGTGAACTCCGGGAGATGGAGATGAACAGGGAGGCCTGGCGTGCTGCGATTCATGGGGTCGCAAAGAGTCAGACACGACTGAGCGACTGGACTGAACTGAACTGAATAATAATGCTTTGCTGTCTAGTTAAGTCTTAAAGACAGACGTAGCTGTGATGGAATATATTGCTTCATTCAAGAAGTTTGAAATTGAAACCCTACAAGCAATAACAGTGACATATGAAGATTACTTAAAGCCAGTGTCTTTAATTGAGCCATGGAAAATACCATGACAAATTTGACTATGTCTTTCAAAGTCTTCAAGAAAGACTTTGAAATGGAAGATGTAATCCTTTAGCATTTGGGTGTGTGGAACTTGACATTTGCTAGAAGTACAGGCATGATGGTCTTCATTCTAGTAACCACCAAAATCTGTCTCATTGTGAATCCTTTTTAAGTTTTTCTTTTGATTTATGATAAGTGAAAGCTTTAACACAAAGGGAGAAACATTTTTTTTCAAAAGAGTTCATACAAGCAGAATTCTTCAGGAAAGTAAGAGAGATAATCACATACATAAAACCATCTTGTTAAAGTAATCACAGATAATGGTAGAAAACTATATGTAAAAATCTTTGAGTCACACAATTAGCTAAAGAAGTCTAGTAGGTAAATTTAATGTTGTTATGATCAAATTGTAGCTTTCATTACCTGTGTATTGGTTTCCTGTTGCCACTTCAACAAATTACAGAAAGCTTCGTGCCTTAAAAACAACACAGAATTATTATCTTACAGTTGTGTTGGTCCAAAGAGAATCTTGATGGGCTCAAATTAAGCTGTTGGCAGGGTTGTGTTCCTATCCAGAAGACCTAAGGTAGAATGCAGGGTTTTTTTGTTGTTTTTTTTTTTTTACTTCTTCCAGCTTTTAGAGGCTGCCTGTATTTGGCTCATACATGGCCCTCTTCCGTTTCCAAAACCAGCAATGGCTGATTGTTGCTCACATCACATTGCTACATCACTCCTTTGTCATCTTCTTCCACCTCTGAGAACCCTTGTAATTACATTGGGCCCACTTGTATAATCTCCTTTTCTTAAGGCCTTATTTCCATTATTAGTGACCTTAATTCCATCTGTTACCACAACTCCCCTTTGCCAGGGAAGTAACATAGTCACAGGTTCTGGGGATTAGGACTAGGCATTTTGGGGAGACTATTATTCTAAATTTAAAGATACTTGCTCCTTGGAAGAAAAGCTATGACCAACCTAGACAGCATATTAAAAAGCAGAGATAGCACTTTGCTGACAAAGGTCTATATAGTCAAAGCTAAGGTTTTTCCAGTAGTCATGTATGGATATAGAGTTGGACCATAAAGAACGCTGAGCACTAAAGAACATACTTTGGAACTGTGGTGTTGGAGAAGACTCTTGAGAGTTTCTTGGACAGCAGGGAGATCAAAACAGTCAACCCTAAAGGAAATCAAGTCTGAATATTCATTGGAAGAACTGATGCTGAAGCTCTAGTACTTTGGTCACCTGATGCAAAGAGCAGACTTCTTAGAAAAGACCCCAATGCTGGGAAAGATTGAGGGCAGGAGGAGAAGAGGTGACAGAGGATGAGATGGTTGGATGGCATCACTGACTCGATGGACAGGAGTTTGAGCAAACTCTGGGAAATAGTGAAGGACGGGGAAGGCTGGCATGCTGCAGTCCGTAAAGTTGCAAAGAGTCAGACACAACTGAGCTACTGAACAATAACAAGAAATTACTCTACCTGTTGCAGTCGAAAAGTGGAAAGATGAGACTTTCAAAATATTTTAGAGACTACCAAGTAAGTAGCATACAAGTTCTGGCATTTGCTACTGTCATTTTCTGTTATAAAGTTTTGGCAGTAATTTAGTTGGCAAGCCTTTTTCTCTTTTCACCACAAAGAGGTATCAGTTTGCATTTTGCATCTTTGTTTCTGATTTCTCTAAGCATCTACCCATCTTTCCAACAAATACTTGGTAAGTATCTAGAATGTGAAGCAGTAAGGATAGATTCAGACAATATAATGCTTAGTGAAATAAGTCAGACAGAACGAGACAAATGCTATATGATATCACTTGTATGTAGAATCCAAAAAAAAAAAAGTACAAATTGGTGTATATACAAAACAGAAACAGACTCACAGATGTAGAAAACAAACCAGTGGTTAGCAAGGGGAAGAGGGGAGAGGAAGAGAGACAAATTAGGGATATTGAGATTAAGGTACAAGGTATTATATATAACATAAATAAGCAACAAGGATATACTATAGGACACAAGGAATTTATAGCCATTATCTTATAATAACCTACAATAGAAAAGAATCTGCAAAAATACCAAATCACTATGCTGTACATCTGAAGTTAACACTATATTGTAAGTCAACTACACTTTTCAAAAACAAAATGCCTTACTTGAATATAGTGGCTTCAATTACCCTAGAAACTACTCTATCATTATGAGATCTTACCCTCAAGGGGCATACTTTGCTAAATGCATTACTTGAGCCCTTTCATATAATCGTTCATTAAGTAGTGATGCCAGAAAAGATTTTAAAATAATTTATACACCTTAATGTTTGTTTTCCACGCTGTCTACCCTACCCCCATTAGTCAAATATCAAAGCTTCTACATCTCTCTTTTAAAAAAAAAAACGCTCAAGTGGTGCTGGGAAAATTGGTCAACCACTTGTAAAAGAATGAAACTAGATCACTTTCTAACACCACACACAAAAATAAACTCAAAATGGATTAAAGATCTAAATGTAAGACCAGAAACTATAAAACTCCTAGAGGAGAACATAGGCAAAACACTCTCCGACATAAATCACAGCAGGATCCTCTATGATCCACCCCCCAGAATTCTGGAAATNATCGCCAGTCTATGTCTGATGCAGGATGCAGGATGCTTGGGGCTGGTGCATGGGGAGGACCCAGAGAGATATTATGGGGTGGGAGGTGGGAGGGGATTCATGTTTGGGAACACATGTACACTCATGGTGAATTCATGTCAATGTTTGGCAAAACCAATACAGTATTGTAAAGTAAAATAAAGTTAAAAGAAAAAAAACTAATGCCAAGAAAAAAATACATAGTTCAGATAATCCATGCTTATTTGCTCAATTGTATCTGCCTCTTTGAGACCCCATGGGATTCTCCGGGCAACAATACTGGAGTGGGTAGCCATGCCTTCCTCCAGGGGATCTTCCCGACCCAGGGATCAAACCCTGGTCTCCTGCATTGCAGGTGGGTTCTTTACTGTCTGAGCCACCAGGGAAGCCCCTAGTTCAAATAGTACTTCTTTTTTCTTGTTTAACTCATTTTTCAAAATGGCTTTTCCTATTTTAAAAAAGTACTATATAGAAGGAAGGAAATGTGTAATTTTCTGTCAGGCCAATAACACACTTCTATAAGAGCTTGCAGGCTTGACCAGTTCTATATTGTAAATTCGAGGATTCTTTCCAGCTTTGAAAATACAAGGAACTGGATTTAGCCTACAGACCATAAGTTGACTGCAGACTTAATGCAAATCTTTCAATATGCAAAAAAAAAAAAAAAACAAAACCCTTGTGAAAGTGACCAGGTTGCTCTTTGTTTCAACTAAGTAGGATAGGAAGCAATGATATTAAATCAAAAGAGAAATAATTTAGACTAAGCAACCTCAAGTGTATTAAAACACTGGAAAATGTTACTTAAGAAGGATGTAGATTTCTCTTAGGAAAAATCATTCAGTTCAACTTCTTCACACACTGAAAATACAGGACTTGAGTATTGGAGAAAATATGCTAGTTACTAGCATGTGCTAAATAAAAATTTATTGAAATGAAGTAAATTCAGTTAGTCCTTTCACAGTACATACTTTCTCAAGTTTCTAAGCTCTCAACAAGGTACTTGAAAGGTTCACCAGGAATAGTCATCATGAGTCTTTGCTAAACAGCAAAATGTATTGTCAGTTGAAAGAGAAAGAAAAATGTCAACTGAACCCCCAAAGTCAAGGTTTCCCATAGAAATAGCTCTACTTGTCTGGAGTGACGTCCCTTGGACACTTCCTTAAAACACCCTGTGTCTCAAGGACATATGATTGTCAGGAAAAAAAATCTAATCACAAATTGAAACATTCTAGCTAAAAGCATTTGCAGTCCCTTCTTACTCTGTTTTAAAGATGTATTTTTAAAGGCCATTTCATTTCTTAACTGGATGTTAGACACTTGACTGCACATGACTCCTCTCCAGAATGTATACAGCTGGATAGGTGGAAATTTTCTTTACACAAGAGTACGACATTTTGATTGTCATTCTATGGTTTAGAAGCGTCTTTTGACTACGTGTTATGGGATAATATACAAACTCCTTTGCAAAACTTACACTTTTACAGTCTATCCCCAGTCTTCCTTTCCAATCTCACCTATCAGTACAACCTTCCTATCTCCTTACCCTCTTCAGTCTACACGGCCATATCCTCTACCCCTTTCCTTTGCACACAACGTCCCTTCCATCCAAAGTGATCTTGCTTATCTTGCCCCATCTTGTTCATGAAATAGTTACGTGATGTCTTCCCCGATATCTAATTGATTTCATCCCTCAAACCGTTATACTCTGTCTCACCTAAAATTTCTCTTGTTGATATCTCTAGTGACTTCTCCATTTTTAAACCAAACAATAATGGCCTTTCCATCCTCACTGTGCTGGCATCAATGGCCACTTCCTATTTCCCAAAACACTCGCTGCCTTAAATGTAGTAAATCCCACACTTCTGGTTTTTCTTCTGCCTCCTTGACCTCTGGTCTTACTTATGGTGTTCTCTTTTTTCTTCATCCTTAAAAGTTAATGTTCCACGGGGTCCTCTCCTTCCTTTTTGATAAGGTAGAGTTTTGACATGTCAGAAAAAATATCATGAACATCTGTATCAGTTGATGTTTTGTTGGTGGCAAACAGTGTAAATTGATTAAGCATAGGTCCCAGAGAACAAAGAGCTGACCAGTCAAGCTTGGGGCAGGGCTTAATAACCAAAGGTGGTGGTATGAACGTCAATATCAAGATGGGACTACGTGCCTGTTTTAGGGTGCCACTCTAAGGGTGGTTCAGTTCCAACACCCTCCTGTCTTTATCAGGCCCTCCTCTGTGTTTTTCTCTTTCAAATCATATCTGTTCTTTTAGACTCCAAAATGAAGCGGTGATTCTTCTTTGAAGTCTGTCCTGATTCCCTCAAGAATTTGTTGATTGCACCTGCCTTTGAGCTAGATTCATGTCAAATATGTAACTATTATTTTATTCAAAGACTGCAATGCAGTTGTTACGGTCGTGGGGTCTTTTTGCTTCCTCTGGACTGAGAGATTCATGGGCAAAGGTGGTGAGTTCTTCATCTCACGCAGATCCTGCCTAGCTCCCTCTCAGTTATTTGAGATTCCCCACTTCCCAAGTTTTTCATTTTGGGGGGGGTTTTGAAACAGTTTAGGGACATATTAAGTTGTGAATTCATAGATCACAAAGTTCAACTAATGTGTATATGTATAGATGCATGTGGCTTGGCTTTAATTAATGTACCTTAATACTCTGAACACCTCATGCAAAGAGTTGACTCATTGGAAAAGACTGATGCTGGGAGAGATTGGGGGCAGGAGGAGAAGGGGATGACCCAGGATGAGATGGCTGGATGGCATCACGGACTCGATGGACGTGAGTCTGAGTGAACTCCTGGAGATGGTGATGGACAGGGAGGCCTGGCGTGCTGTAATTCATGGGGTCGCAAAGAGTCGGACACGACTGAGCAACTGAACTGAATAGAAGGAAAAAATGTAGAGGTGTCAGCTTGTACAAGTATATTTTAACAAGAAAATCCTTTTGAACTCCATATGACTCTAAATATTATGTATATATGCTTTTACACTTCTTTTTCTTCCTTAGTATTAAATTTGACAATTTTAAACAAAGCCTGAATAAAACTTTTTTTTGTTGTTTTCCATTACACTTTAGCAAAGATGGAAAGTAATGTTTCCATTTTATTATGAAGAAGATACATTGGCTTTATATTTAAGATAAGTGATAAAATGTGTTGTGTTATGCTAAATAACAAGTCATTTCATGTGTTGGTGATAAAAATAAACTAGAAGACTAGAAACAGAAATGTGTGTAGAAAAGCTAAAAGAAATGAATAGCAAAGAACAAGCTATTTTGCTAAATAATATGAGAAGCCAACTATTTTGTACAGAGCTATGATTTAACTAAAATATGAGAAGAATTGTTGGGCTTTCCTTATGGCTCAGTGGTAAAGAATCCGCCTGCCAAGGCAGGAGACACAAGAGACACAGGTTCGATCCCTGAGTTGAGACGATCCACTGCAGAAGGAAGGGCAACCCACTCCAGTTTTCTTGCCTGGAAAATCCCATGGACAGAGGAGCCTGATGGGCTACAGTCCTTGGGGTCACAAAGAGTCAGACACAACTGAGCAAGTGTGCACAGGATTTAACTAAAATATAAGAAGAATTGTTAGTAAAATGTTATGTATACTAAACATTTTAATTATTGTACAAAATTATTTATGTACCTCAACATCAGACATCCCTCCCTGAACATGAACTCCTATTGAAGAAGAACTGCTTATCTACTTATGAGATAAAAATCTCGAAGCACTCAACTAGATGTGCAAGTCTCCTGCAGCAAAGCTCTGTTAATGTAATGTTAGTATACTACTATATGCTATAACAAACAAATGACAACATTTCAAAATTTTAAAACCATTGTTGTTGTTCAGTCACTAAGTTGTGTCTGACCCTTTGCGACTTCATAGACTGCTGCATACCAGGGTCCTCTGTCTTCCACTGTCTCCCAGAGTTTGCTCAAATTCATGTCCATTGAGTCAGTGATGCCATCCAACCAGCTCATCCTCTGTCGTCCCCTTCTCCTCCTGCCCTCAGCCTTTCCCAGCATCAGGGTCTTTTCCAGTGAGTTGGCTAGTCGCATCAGGTGGCCAAAGTATTGGAGCTTCAGCATCAGTCCTTCCAGTGACTATTTGGGCATTTATTGTGGGTGTTCCTGATAGGTAGATTTCCTCCATGTGGTGATTCAGGACTCTCGTTTCCACCCTCTTACAGCTGCCTCATATCCTAGAACACTGTAATCTTCTACTTCTGGCTAGCAAATAAGTGAAGAAGGCACACTTACATCTTAATCATCATTACCCCAAAAGACTTACACTTGTCTTCATATTCCTTTAGCTGGAAATTTCATGTGTTTCTACTTAGATGCAAGGGGAGCTAGAAGACGTGGCTGGCTATCTACTTCCTGGCACCAATTCTGCACTAGTGAAAGCATGAATCCTGCTGGACAGTTAGATGATCTGTCACAGCTCACCCCTCTAGCCAAGGCAACAACAATCGTAACCCTTTCTCCCACCCATAGAACACTTTTGGTTCAACTCAAGGGAAGCAGCCCAGAATTTCATCCTGTCCTTACTTCCAGTCCAAAGTCCAATATCTTAAATCAGATCTAGCTGTGGCTCTTTGGAGCCTGGTGACCAATAAACTAGGGTTTATGTTAACTGCCTACTGTTCCCCCTCCCCTCTGCACTCTGCCCAAGCACAAATCCAATATATAGCAGCTTATCAGGGGGCAGGAAAGCTACAATTAAGTTTCTCATTCAAAAAAATGTGAAGTGGGAAATCCAGAGCAATACTTGTCCAATGAGAACAGTGAGATGCTGCCATGGCAAACCCTGTGAAGGCTCCATGCCTTGCAGTATTCAGGAGTTCTTGATTATTATGAATTTAAAATTATTGCATTATTATGTATTTAAAAAGATTTTTTTTGCCCTTTTTTCTCCCTGGCCCTTTGATCTCTGCACATTTAGAAACTTCTTTGTCTTGTCATCCATGGCTGAATCATGTAAAGGAGTATGATCACTTTCTACTTGGAAACCTGGTAACCGTTTCACAGTTTCTTCACCAGTACTTTTTTTAGAAGCAGTAGATTTCATATCTACGGGCCTTCATTTGTTACACATGCAAGTATTTGCACCTTTAGTAGTGTTTGTACCATTGGTACAGTGTGCCCAGAAAAACAGAAAATCCCAGGTTATTTCAATGGAGGAGATTTAACACTGGGAATTAGCTACATGTGTAATAGCACAGAGACACCAAGCAAATTATGTTGAATAAACTTAGAGGCTAACAAAATCAGTAAACTGCTGCACCCCAAGGGATAGAAAGGCGGTAGAAAGAAGTGATATTACCATATATCATCCGAGTTTTTAGCTCCAATAGGAGGAAGCCATCAGCTCCTTGCTTATTCTTTCATCTTTGTGTCCTCACATAGTAAGCCCTTAAATGTTTAATTGAACAGAGATAAGCAATAAATCTTTTCACTGACTCCAGTTAGAGATATTCATGAGAAAATTAAAATGTGGCAGAGATGATGGTGCTCAGTACTGAGATGATCCTTAATTTGGGAATCAGCTGCAAATAGTTATTTTTGGACCTTTTTAGTAACCTGTTATTGGCATTTAAAGAATAAAAAAATTTTTGAAAGTTTTAAATATTCTTCCTGTATAAGATGTTTGGAGTTTGGAACAATACCAATTTTCATATCAACATAGAAGAATTTAAAAGGAATAAAGTCTGTAGGTGGTTTATGCCAAATTTTTATTTTTTAATGATGGGATAGGAAGAAATAGAAAAAGCTTTCCAGACTTGCTAGGGAAATAGCAGTTAAAACTACAGAGGATATATAGCTCTGTCTTAGTCTTGGCTTCTCTTTTGAATCATCTCCTGAGTTAAAAATGACATTACTTTGTCTGCTGGTTTGAGCTGGAAACTTTCAACTCGTTTTCCTTTACCATTTGTTTAAAGTATCTGTAAAATATCCCATTGGCTATTCCAGCAGTCAAAAAGAATTCATTCTAGAATCTGATCATAATTTTTGAAAGCATCACAAATGCCATGTAATCTGCTCTTGGCTGAGCCTTCATATGCTTTAGTGTAGAAATGCTGGACTGAACCTGGTTATGGCTTCTAGGATGGGTTAGAGAAAAGTCTCAGAGTAAATGCATTTGGAAGTTGAGACTAGTTTGAGAAGCTTTTATGATATGACTGTGTTGTCTCTCTTAGAGAAAGAGCCTTGCCTCAAGATTTCTTCATGAATATTTTCACTTACATGTGGAAATGAAGGTTTTTTCTTTACTTTCTGCAGAGTACACCAAATTCAGTTGCCGTGTTGTGCTTTAAAAACATTTTATCATACCTAAGCATGTTTATAGTTCTCCCATTTACTTAGAAACTTCAAGTTTATTTACTTTTTCATGTTAGTTTAAAATAAGAATAGCTGAAAATATAATGTCCTGAGTTCTGTATGTTTATTCCATTTAAAAATAATCATTAAGACTTGAATATAGGCTGTGTCTAAATGGTGTCATGACTGACTAAAAAGGGGACAATACTTTTTCTTTTGTCTAATTGATACCTAGCATCTGAAGAGTATTTCTTGCCCATGTTGACTCTGTGGAACTGTGGGATTGTGAAATAGTGACTTGATAGGTTGGAAGTTTTATAAAAAATAATTATTTTGTTAGAGTCTTCATAATATCATCTTTATAGTTTTGAAAACAGTAGTGAGGAAAAAGCTTCCTGTGTATTGATGGATGTGCGGTTATCCATCTTTCCCATCTCTAATTGAGTTGATTTCCTTTAATACTGCTTTGCAATGAAAATATTAAAACATGAGGTATACATTTGCTGCTTCCAATAATTGGTTTTGCTTTTTGAGCATGCCATCTGTAATTTCAAAGAACATTTCTTTGTGAACTCCTTTGCCCTGAGGAGTTTAGAGTGGTCTTGAAATTATAGGTGTCTATTAAGTATTTTTCATCTGTCAAGTCAACTGTAGCTGCTGTGCTATTAATTCATTAGGAAGTGACACAGGAAGAAAACTCGTTACGTGATGATATGAAAACACATATTTGTCAAAAAAAAAAATAACCGAGTCTGTACTGAAAACCCATTTGCTGTGATGGGAGTGAAATGGTTTATCAAACACATGTAGGTGTGACACCGACTTTTTAGACAGAAAAATGTATAGAAAAGATTGAATTCTGCTCCTTAGAAATTCTGTATTATACACCTAAATGTGTTCTTTTTTGTCCCTTACAGGTGATATTATACCCAACTTCCAGTAGCTCCAAGTCAGCTGAGTTGCACCGAATGATAGTTCCAAAAAATAGCCAGGACTCTGACTTAAAAATCAAATTGGCAGTGCGAATGGATAAACCAGCACATATGAAACATAGTGGGTGAGTGTGTACTTGAAGATGTTTTTCTTCTGAATTACTGAATTTCATGGTATCATTTTTGTCATTTTCCTCAGAGAAAGTATTGGGCATTCACATGGAGTTCCCCCCCACCACCACCACCAAAATTACATTCATGAAAAGGGTGAAAGTGAAAGTGTTACTTGCTCACTAGTGTCCAACTCTTTGCACCCCCATGGATTATAACCCACCAGGCTCCTCTGTCCATGGAATTCTCCAAACAAGAATACTAGAATTGGTAGCCATTCCCTTCTCCAGGGGATCTTCCTGATCCAGGGATCAAACCCTGGTGTCCTGTGTTGGAGGCAAATTTTTTACCATCTGAGCCATCAAGGAAGCCTCAAATTTCATTCTAGGTTAACTTAATTTTTTAAATGTATAGACATTTTTATAGCTAAATATATGAATATTTAGTTAGTGCAACTGTTGCATGCTAACACATTACTGGTACTTGATTACACTGGTATTACACATCGTTTACATGGATAAAGAACAATGATGTATGGTGGTAACATTGAAGACATATTTTTCAAAATACAGTAATAGTTGAAACAAGCCTAGCTTTCAGATCACCAGAAATAAACTTGCATAGACTACCTTAAAGTTAAATGCTGGTTCAGATATAACCCAAGACTCCCTATAAGATTTGATGGGAAGGATATGAGTATTCATGCAATATGTGAGTGAGAAACCAGATCAATATGGCAGGAAGCTGATGCTGTGGATAACCAGAAGTGCAGGGACTGGCCCCTGGGGATTGCCATGGCTCAGTGTCAGCGTTTATCTCTGAGGTTCCTTTTTACCTTGTAGATGATGAAGAAATAGGCCTAAACTCATGAATACAATTCAGTGAGCTTTTTTTAAAACCCATATTTTTCCCAGATTAATGCTTTATGACTCAACTACAGCCAAATTCTAGCCATATTATGCTGGCCATAATAAATAAATTTTTAAAAAAGGAATGGAATGATTTTCCTTACTAAAGTTTAGCTGCAGAGTACATCATGAGAAGTGCTGGACTGGTTGAAGCACAAATTGAAATCAACATTGCTGTGAGAAATATCAATAACCTCATGCAGATGACACCACACTTACGGCAGAAAGCGAAAAAGAATTAAAGAGCCTCTTGATGAAAATGGAAGCAGAAAGTGAAAAAGTTGGCTTAAAACTCAACATTCAGAAAACTAAGATCATGGCATCTAGTCCCATCACTTCATGGGAAATAGATGGGGAAACAGGGAAAACAGAGACTTTATTTTCTTGGGCTCCAAAATCACTGCAGATGGTGATTGCAGCCATGAAATTAAAAGACACTTGCTCCTTGGAAGGAAAGTTATGGCCAACCTAGACAGCATGTTAAAAAGCAGAGACATTACTTTGCCAACAAAGGTCCATCTAGTCAAGGCTATGGTTTTTCCAGTAGTCATGTATGGATGTAAGAGTTGGACTATAAAGAAAGCTGAGTGCCGAAGAATTGATGCTTTTGAACTGTGGTGTTGGAGAAGACTCTTGAGAGTCGCTTGGACCGTAAGGAGATCCACCCAGTCCATCCTGAAGGGAATCAATCCTGGGTGTTCATTGGAAGGACTGATGCTGAAGCTGAAACTCCAATACTTTGGCCACCTGATGCAAAGAACTGATTCATTTGAAAAGACCCTGATGCTGGGAAAGATTAAAGGCAGGAGGATAAAGGGACAACAGAGGATGAGATGGTTGGATGACATCTTTGACTCAATGGAGATGAATTTGAGTAAACTCTGGGAGTTGATGATGGACAGGGAAGCCTGGCATGCTGGAGTTCATGGGGTTGCAAAGAGTTGGACATAACTGAGCAACTGAACTGAACTGAAGGTTTAGCCACAGACCTAACAGTCTCTGTTTCTTCTTGATTTTGGGTCATTTTCACTATCATTAATCAGACATCTTTATCAGGTAGATTCTCTGTCTCTTCCTCTTTTGTTTGGTTTGGTGGGCATGTATCCTGTTCCTTTACCTACTGGATATTCCTCTGTGTCTTCATCCTGTTTATATTGCTGTGTTTGGGGTGGCCTTTCTGTATTCTGGCAGTTTGTGGAGTTCTCTTTATTGTGGAGTTTCCTCTCTGTGGGTGGGATTGGATGGGTGGCTTGTCAAGGTCTCCTGGTTAGGGAAGCTTGTGTCAGTGTTCTAGTGGGTGGAGCTGGATTTCTTCTCTCTGGAGTGCAATGAAGTGTCCACTAATGAGTTATGAGATGTCAGTGGGTTTGCAGTGACTTTGGACAGCCTGTATACTGAAGCTCAGGGCTGTGTTCCTTTGTTGCTGGAGAATTTGTGTGGTATGTCTTGCTCTGGAACTTGTTGGCCTTGGCCCTAGGGTGGTGCTTGGTTTCAGTGTAGGTATGGAGGTGTTTGATGAGCTCCTGTCAATTAATGTTCCCTGGAATCAGGAGTTTTCTGGTGTTCTCAGGATTTGGACTTATGCCTCCTGCTTCTGGTTTTCAGTCTTATTTTTACAGTAGTCTCAAGACTTCTCCATCTATACAGCACCACTGATAAAACATCTAGGTTAAAGATGAAAAGTTTCTCCACAGTGAGGGACACCCAGAGAGGTTCACAGAGTTACATGGAGAACAGAAGAGGGAGGAGGGAGTTAGAGGTGACCCGAATGAGATGAGGTGGAATCAAAAGAGGAGAGAGCAAGCTAGCCAGTAATCACTTCCTTATGTGCGCTCCACAGTCTGGACCATTCAGAGATGTTCACAGAGTTATACAGAGAAGAGAAGAGGGAGGAAGGAGACAGAGGTGGCCAGGAGGATAAAGGGGGGAATCAAAAGGAGAGAGACAGATCCAGCCAGTAATCAGTTCCCTAAGTGTTCTTCACCGTCTGGAACACATAAAGAGATTCACAGAGTTGGGTAGAGAAGAGAAGGGGGAGGGAGGAGATAGAGGCGACCTGGTAGAGTTAAAGGAGAGTCCAGAGAGGGAGAGAGCAGTCAAGCCAGTAATCTCGCTCCCAAATAAAAATGGGTACTGAAGATTGGGTTCTTAAAGGTACAAAATTGATAACAAATACCAAAAAGCAAAGATTAAAAATCTAGAGTAGAGGCTGGATTTTCAAAAATACAATATTAAAGAAAAGAACAAAGTCACAAAAATTATTTAAAATGTATATATATGAAGTTTGCTTTAAAAAATAGGGTCTTTTTCCCTTTTTTTGAAAAGCAATAGTAGGTTATAAAAATGAAAATAAAAGGAGTAATCAGTTCAGTACAGTCACTCAGTCGTGTCCAACTCTTTGCGACCCCATGAATCGCAGCACACCAGGCCTCCCTGTCCATCACCAACTCCCGGAGTTCACTCAGACTCACGACCATCGAGTCAGTGATGCCATCCAGCCATCCCATCCTCGGTCGTCCCCTTCTCCTCCTGCCCCCAATCCCTCCCAGCATCAGAGTCTTTTCCAATGAGTGAACTCTTTGCATGAGGTGGCCAAAGTANCCATAAGGGTGGTGTCATCTGCATATCTGAGGTTATTGATATTTCTCCCGGCAATCTTGATTCCAGCTTGTGTTTCTTCCAGTCCAGCGTTTCTCATGATGTACTCTGCATAGAAGTTAAATAAGCACGGAGACAATATACAGCCTTGACATACTCCTTTTCCTATTTGGAACCAGTCTGTTGTTCCATTTCCAGTTCTAACTATTACTTCCTGACCTGCATACAGATTTCTCAAGAGGCAGGTCAGGTGGTCTGTTATTCCCATCTCTTTCAGAATTTTCCACAGTTTATTGTGATCCACACAGTCAAAGGCTTTGGCATGAAAGTGAAAGTGAAGTCGCTCAGTCCTGTTCGACTCTTTGCGACCCCATGGACTGTAGGCCACCAGGTTTCTCCATCCATGGAGTTTCCCAGGCAAGAATACTGGAGTGGGTTGCCGTTTCCTTCTCCAGGGGATCTTCCTGACCCAGGGATCGAACCCGGATCTCCAGCATTGCGGGCAGACACTTTAACCTCTCAAAGCAAAATAGATGTTTTTCTGGAACTCTCTAATAGAGGACTTAAAAGAATGATGGTAAAAATAGTAAAAATATATCTAGGACTTTCTCTGGTGGTGCTGTGGGCAGTGTGTGGTCAGTTCATTTTTGGATAGTTCCTTGATCTGGCTTATATTTCTCAAGATCTATAGACCTCTTCCTATGTAGTTGGTACTAACTACAGGGTTTTAATCTATTGCACCTGTCACTTCGAAGGTGGTTTCCTCTGTTTTAGCTTCTTATGTTTGCTGGTCTCTTCAGTGTCTGATTTATGCCCTGACACAAGGGGGTGATGGCGGACACTTTTTTAGGCTCACTTGTTCAGTCGCACTGTAGGGAGGGAGGGATGCTGGAAACAAATAACACTGGTGTGTGCTCGCAGTGTCTCAGCCACACTGGGCCTGCCCCCACTCACGGTGCATGTGCCCTACCTGCCCACACTGCTCAGGCTCTAGGTTGCTCTGCTAGGAACCATCCGAGGCCGGCCCTGGGCTGCATGCACCTCCCAGGTCTAAGCCGCTCAGGTTCAGGCACTTGGGTAGTCCTCAGAGGTGCAGACTTGGTTGGGCCTGCGTTTTGTGCCCTTCCCAAGTCCAAGCAGCTCAGGTGATGAGGTGTTTGGCGAGTGCGGTCGCTGCGACTTAGCGCCTCCCCCGTCCCTGCTGCTCGGTTTTCTGGGTATAAAACCAGCGCACCTTGTCAGGCGGATGTTGACCACCCAGAACCCCAAGAAGTCTTAGTTAGCAAAGAAGCCTGCTTGCAGTTTGGTAGATAATGCCTCTCTGGGGCTTGATTGGCCCCTTCCAGCCCTTCTGGCTCTGGCTGCCTGTCACCAGAAGGGGATGGTCTGCAGCCGGCTAGTTCTTTTAAGTCCTTTGTTCTATGTGCGGGTCTGGCGGTGTCTTAGGTTAGGGCTTTTCGTGTGGTAGCTATCCCACAATCTGGTTTGCTAGCCCAAGTTAGTTCACTCAGATTACCCTTGGGGCATTCAGGCCCGGTCCTTACTCTAAGCAATGCAGCCCTCGCCTCCCTGCCCAGTCCCCGCTTGCTAGTGGCGGATGCAGGCATCTGCACTGCTTCTCCGCTGGGGGAGTTACCATTGGGCATGTAATCTGTGGGTTTTAATTATTTATTTATTTTTCCTCCTGGTTATGTTGCCCTCTGTGGTTCCAAGGCTCACCACAGACTCAGCAGCGAGAGTGTTTCCTGGTGTTTGGAAACCTCTCTTTTTAAGACTCCCTTCCCGGGACAGAGCTCCGTCCCTACCTCTTTTGTCTCTTTTTATCTTTTATTTTTTTTCCTACCTCCTTTCGAAGACAGTGGGCTGCTTTTCTGGGTGCCTGATGTCCTCTGCCGGCATTCAGAAGTTGTTTTGTGGAATTTACTCAGCGTTTAAATGTTCTTTTGATGAATTTGGGGGAGAAAGTGGTCTCCCTGTCCTATTCCTCCACCATCTTAGGACCGCCTCGCTGTTTCTTCTTGTACAAAGAGGTATCTCTGCTGGTTTTGGAGCTAAATCACTAACATTGTGGCAGAGTTAACTGGTAAGTCAACATGATAAGGATTCTTCAAATGACCATTAGGGAGAAAAGTTAGACTAAGCAGGAGGCAACCTAGAGGTACCTTCTGCAGCTGAGATGAGCCTCTAAGGACCATATGGCTTCCTTGGTTTGAGCAATCAATAGCGTATGCTTTGTCAGAACCAGTCATATTTGGGCAAAAAAGACGTCAGTGGGTAGGCTCTGAGAAAGAACAAGAATTTACATATCCCATAGTGTTGTATCTTTAATGCAGTGATGCCCAGTGTAACTATGACTCATTATGCACATAGAGTTCCTGGGATTTAAAACCTAGGGCTCTTTCTTCCCCCATCCATCTATCTGCTCACTGTTGATTTACAAAGCAGTCATGGACTGAGCCCTTCCTCTGAGTCAACCAGAACAAACCTCAATGAGATATTATCCCAGCCCTGAAGGAACTGACTAGCCAGGGATTCAGGCTTGTAGACGAATAATGATGATACTGAGTGATAAGCACCATAAGAGAGGAGTGGGAACTGGTGGAAATAATACCTGATTCTTGCTGGAGCTGGTCAGAGGAAGTCTCAGAAGACAACTGACTTTTGAGATGAAGCTTGAGGCATGAATTCAGCAGGTGGGCAGTGGGGAAGAAAGGCAGTCCAGCCACCAGCCATCTGGCATAGGGTGTACATGGGCAGGAGATCTGGAAGTGCTGTTAGCTAACCATGACAATTTTGGTTTAGCTGGAGAGTGCTTAGACTAGAGAGTACTACTGCTCTAAAATACTTACCCAGTAATAGGCACTAGAGGGAGATAAAAAGGAACAGATTATGTTCCAAGCCTTATAGTTAATTCCCTCCTCTTCTGAATTCAGTCTCTTGATGAATAATGGCACAAGAAGTGGGAACCTGGAGACTTCCCTGGTGGTCCAGTGGCTAAGACTCTGAGCTCTCAATGCAGGGGGCCCAGGTTCAATCCCTCCTAGATCCCACATGCTGTCACTAAGACCCAGTGCAGCCAAAATAAATTTGTATATATATATGTGTATATATATATATATATTTTTTTTTTAAGAAATGGGAACCTGTATACTGCTATACCAAGATAGCCCCTGATTTACACATGGGCAGCACAGAGGTGAATACCCTTAGAGCCTTCAGATTGTCCCAAGAACCAATACTGAATATGAAGTTGGGCACATGGCAGGTTCTGAAGCCTTCAGCTCCTGTGGAGAGTAAGTTCTGCTCTCTCATCCTTGGCATTTTCTTGCTCTGGAATATTCTAGTCAGCTGAGGCAATCCATTTGCCTTTCAAGACTGTATATTCCCTTTTTATCATTCCTTTGCAATGAAGGAGAATTGGTTCATATCACATCTTAGAGCCCTCTGGCTAAATTAGGACCCCCAGAATGGTTCTGGAGTTGACTACTGCCCAAGACTATAGATGAAGGGGATGACTAAAGAGAATATATCATAGTCTCTGAATGTAATCTGCAAAGCTTAAGAACTGTCATGACTTACCTTTCCTAAGGGCTTTCCTGGTGACTCAGATGGTAAAGAATCTGACCCCAATGTGGGAGACCCAGGTTTGATCACTGGGTCAGGAAGATCCCTTGGAGAAGGGAATGGCAACCCACTGCAGTATTCTTGCCTGGAAAATTCCATGAACAGAGGAGCCTGGCAGGCTCAGTCCATGGGATTGGAAAAAGTCAGACACGACTGAGCAGCTAACACTTTCACTAAAAGATACCAGCAAGCATTTCCAGACATTCTAGAAATGAAAATATCAGTGATGTTGTTCTGCTAGTTGGTATGTTATGGAGCATAATTAAGAATATTTTATTTCCTAATAGTTATTCAAAAAGCTATATAAGACCATTATTGAAAATAATAATTATCAACCAGAATTTCATCATTGCTGTGATAGTAATTTATCACTCTAGGCAGACCACAAGCACCTGTCTAGGTTTTTCCATGCCTCTGAGGTAACAGCTTTAAACAGTTTGAATATCACCCTGTGTTGAAATATATATGGAAAAATTTGAATTGACACATAATCATAGCTATCACAACCATATTCGTCTTTCTCTTTGGTACTTCATAGATGGATTTTACTAAACTTAATTACATTGAAGAAGCAAAAGTCACCCAGCCTTTTCCTTTCTAGTGCTCTTTCATATGCCAAAGGGGTAATGTAGGCATACATGGGAGTAGTAGATTAATAGCATTTTACTTTTGGGCGGGATTACATTCTATCAATAATTAATCCTATAATGAATGATTAACAGATGAATTTAAAGTAATTAAAAGAGAAACAGTTAAAAATTTATCTTTACAGTTGTCAAATTAAACAATAAATTGGAGGGTTATGGCTTTTTGTGCTTGGAGAGCTTTTCAGAGCTAGGTATCTTCGGGACATTCACCATAAAACCTTTTCTCTGTTTTAATGATATAGGCAACAATTATCAATTTATCTCTCTTATATGAACTGTTTTAACATGAATTCTCCTTTATTAATATATGGCCCTTTGTCATCACTATGTAAATATTTTTATTAATGTTATCTATATTTTATGTGTTCCTGACTATATAAGTTTCTTAGACCCATTTGAACCCCTAGTACTTCCCACCATGTGTAAACCAGTAAAGATATTAATAGGAATAGTGATGATGATAGTGATAATGAAAGTGATATGAAAGTGATAATAGTGTGCTCCTTAGTGTTTTAAGAAAAAAGTGTTTGGATCTCAACTGTTGTGTTTTAAAATGATCTTTTTTGAACCAAAAAGAAAAATAAAACCAATCTAAAGCTCATGTTTCTGGTAATTAATCAGCCCATGTCTATACATTATAGTTTTTTTTTTAACAGGAGTCAGTTCAGTTCAGTCGCTCAGTCGTGTCCGACTCTTTGCAACCCCATGAATCACAGCATGCCAGGCCTCCCTGTCCATCACCAACTCCCGGAGTTCACCCAGACTCATGTCCATCGAGTCAGTGATGCCATCCAGCCATCTCATCCTCTGTCGTCCCCTTCTCCTCCTGCACCCAATCCCTCCCAGAATCAGGGTCTTTCCCAATGAGTCAACTCTTCACATGAGGTGGCCAAAGTATTGGAATTTCAGCTTTAGCATCAGTCCTTCCAAACGAACATCCAGGACTGATCTCCTTTAGAATGGACTGGTTGGATCTCCTTGCAAGGGACTCTCCTTCCAAGGGACTCTCAAGATTCTTCTCCAACACCACAGTTCAAAAGCATCATTTCTTCAGTGCTCAGCTTTCTTCACAGTCCAACTCTCACACCCATACAGGACTGACTATATGCAAATGAAAATGGGTATCTAATCTGGGTAACATACTAAGCATTACTATATGACACGTGATAAAATTTGGGTACATTTATTCTTTGGAGGTATGTCATATAAACTAATTACATAAACCCTTATATAAATCTGTTAAATGAATTTCAGTCTAGGTTTTGAGTGGTAAGTAATTTACATTCAGCTTTAGAATTTACTTTCCTGCTTTTTTTGGGTGGCTGGAAAACAAAAGTGCTCTTGAACAAATGGATTGTCCTTTAGCGTAGCCTAGTGGCTGAGTGACAGTATTAACTTAAATCTGAGAACTGCTATCCTCATTTTTATTAAATCATGTTTTCCTAATTAAAATGTTATTTTTTCAGCCACAAGAAAGGCAAAATAAATTGGAACTAATAAAGCAGTGATTGTTATGACAAATCTACAACTGAAAAGGAACACGAAGAAACTTAAATTGTCACAAATAGGTAGAAGCATTATGCCTGGAATCTACCAAATGTCTGCTTGATGCTGATTTTTTTTACTATAAAAATAAAACCTTTTAAGTATATAACTGTAGAATAATTATTTCACAGTCAAAATTGATAAGATAAACTGTCAGCCAAATCACTGCTAGATCTCATCATCCTTTGTGTGTAGTCATGCTTGACAGTTTGAACATTTATTAAATGAATAGACATTTTGAAATACTTTGAGTGTAAAACTCCTTAATTTGCATCATAAAGGTATAAAAGGCCCTGTGCCCATCGCTTGCTTCAGGAGCAAGACAGCGGGTAAGCTTCCAGCAAGAAGAACAGGATAAGCCCGAAGCTGGCTGTGTCGCTGTTTTCCTGTGCTTCCCTGTATAGAGGACCAGCCAGGCATTCAGGGGCTGTGCTGTGGTGCTTAGGGAGCCTTTCAGTCATAATCTTAATGTTCAAGTGTGGCATTTGCTCCTAAAGTGAAATGACTGTACTCTAATAGAGTTTCATTATTTTTTTATTTAAGGTTTATGATCTTCGATTAATTTAGGGGACAAAGACCAAAAGGAGGAAAATCTTATCTTTGTCAAAGTGGCATTTACTTGGAGGGTACCTTATAAAAAAGAAAAGTCTGGGTTTTTTTTTTTCCCCAGGGAAAACTGATTCCTCATTTTAAATTGACCTTTTAGCATGACTTTTCTATATGCTTCTATGTGCCCTTGTCTAAAATTTTGACATCTGACCTTCATTCATCTGAATATATATATATATGCACACACACACACACGTATATGTCTATTTGCATTCCCGGTTCCCAATTTACTACCCCATTCTGGCTTACCCTATTTTCATCGAAGTCTTACTCCTTATAGCCTTGCCAAAACTTCTGACAAAGAATTTGCTAGATTCTTAATAAATTATTGATTGTTTTTCTAAATATGATTTTTTGTAAGAGAAGTCTGTCTGTGGTACATTGATTTAGTCATTGTAGAATGATAAGGGTAAGTCAGAAAGCCAACTTTATTTTGCCAACTGCCTTAAAATTCATGTCACTTTATATATACTAATAAAAATCACTGAGCTGTAGTTTTCATTTTAATTAACTAGTGATTAATAAATTATAATGTTAGAAACTTTTTGAAACATAGCTTTAATAATTATTAAACTACATGTATAATTGTTACACTCCTTTGCAAACTTCTCTGATTTCTCCTGTGACAAATTAGTCTGTAACTTTAAACTGTGTATTTCTATTCAACACAATATTTTTCTGTAGGAGGGTAACATCTTAACATACATTAATTGTTCTACTGTTCACACACCAAATAACTTTTTTTTTTCTTTTAGACATGCTTGTTTCATATCNNNACAATGGTATTTTAGGTCAAATAACTAAGGGTAAAAGATTAACTCTTTTTTTCATTATTTCAGAAACCAGAGATCATATACATTGGTTATCTTAATTAATTTAGGACACTTTTCAAAAAGGTATAGTGAAAACTATTTAGGAATACTATAGAATTTTATAAACAGTGTATATAATTACAGTGGAATGGCTTCCTCTTAACTGAAGCCTTGCTATAAAATTTTTGTACTATATACTTGAGACTATGCTATGTTTTATTATTTGAATATATCCAGAAGTTTGGAAATATTAACATTGAATTAATAAAACAAGAATCTTGGGCTTGTTAAAGGTCTGAGCATTGTGGAAGGTCAAGAAAAATTTGAACATTTAAAGATACTTATTTTTGGTTCATTTCTCTGATAAATGTAGCTGAACTGTGGCATAGATGGAGGATGTATGATAATAGATATGTAGAATGAAACTAGTTTAAGGGTCAAGACACCTGTATTTTGGTCTCAGTTCTGTCACTGACTTTGGGTAAGTCATCATTTTTGGCCTCGGTTTCATCAATTACTGAAGGAGAGTGGGCGAGAAAATGTGAATGGTTCCTTAGACCCGTGGAGAATTATAACTCAGTCGATCATTTCCTCCCCCATGTTTATTACCTTTATGAGTAGGAATATCTTTTAGTATCTTTATTTCATGTATCAGAACTTTTGAAAAAAATGTTTTTAACTTTCTTCACCAGTAGATTGGAAGAGCACAAAAGTGAAATACACTCAGTCGTGTCCAACTCTTTGCAACCCCATGGACTATACAGTCCATAGAGTTCTCCAGGCCAGAATCCTGAGTAGAAGAGCATAGCAGTCAGAAAATTTTAATATCAGCTGTTTCCTGCTTTGCGGAATTGAGAGCCTTATCCTTTCTGCCAGTTAGATTGATCTTTATATTCGTCTTTAACTGCTCCTTCTTCCCTGTATTTTTTCCCACTGATAAATCCATTCCTTCTGCCAACCCCCATGTAATCTCTGCCCTAACAGCAGCAACAACATAGAAACCTGTTCAATGTACTTTTGTACCTGTTCAATGATTTTCTTGTTTTACCTGTTTTCCAACACATGCAGTAGTTCAGTCCAGTTCAGTTCAGTCGCTCAGTCGTGTCCGACCCTTTGTGACCCCATGAATCGCAGCACGCCAGGCCTCCCTGCCCATCACCAACTCCCAGAGTTCACTCAGACTCACGTCCATCGAGTCAGTGATGCCATCCAGCCATCCCATCCTCGGTCGTCCCCTTCTCCTCCTGCCCCCAATCCCTCCCAGCATCAAAGTCTTTTCCAGAGAGTCAACTCTTCACATGACGCGGCCAAAGTACTGGAGTTTCAGCTTTAGCATGATCCCTTCCAAAGAAATCCCAGGGCTGATCTCCTTCAGAATGGACTGGTTGGATCTCCTTGCAGTCCAAGGAACTCTCAAGAGTCTTCTCCAACACCACAGTTCAAAAGCGTCAATTCTTCGGTGCTCAGCCTTCTTCACAGTCCAACTCTCACATCCATACATGACCACAGGAAAAACCATAGCCTTGACTAGACGGACCTTAGTCGGCAAAGTAATGTCTCTGCTTTTGAATATACTATCTAGGTTGGTCATAACTTTTCTTCCAAGGAATAAGCGTCTTTTTATTTCATGGCTGCAGTCACCATCTGCAGTGATTTTGGAGCCCCAAAAAATAAAGTCTGACACTGTTTGCACTGTTTCTCCATCTATTTCCCATGGAGTGATGGGACCGGATGCCATGATCTTGGTTTTCTGAATGTTGAGCTTTAAGCCAACTTTTTCTCTCTCCTCTTTCACTTTCATCAAGAGGCTTTTTAGTTTCTCTTCACTTTCTGCCCTAAGGGAGGTGTCAGGAATACAATTTAATGTCTCTACTAAAAAACTTCTGGTGCCGCCCCATTGCCTGTGGAATTAGATTCACACTTTTAGCCTAGCATTCAAATTCCCAAAAACCTGCCCCGTCTCATCTTTCCAACTTCTTTTCCTCTCTGTACCCAACACCCGCCCCCATAGCTTCAACCAAATCAATCAATTCATGTACCCTGAACACGCTTTTACTAAGGCAATCCTATTTTGTCCACTTTTTCACTTAACAGAACCTACTAGTCTGATTCTGCATTACACGTTTTCCCATGCTAATACAGGCATCCCAAGAAAGATACTTTTTAATCTAACTTGCCCTTGAGCAGAAAGTTGGGGAGTCCACATCACTTCATCTCCATGACTCTGGTTTTGAGGGAATTTCTGAATCCTTTACACCATGAGATTATAAGCCCAGCTCAGCTCCAGCCCTCTGTCTGCTTCATTGGGACCACTCCCACCAAGTTAAAGTGAAAGTTCCTCAGCCGTGTCCGACTCTTTGTGACCCCATGGACTATACAGTCCGTGAAGTTCTCCAGGCCAGAATACTGAGGTGGGTAGCTGTTCCCTTCTCCAGGGGATCTTTCCAACCCAGGGATCAAACCCAGGACTCCCGCATTGCAGGTGGATTCTTTACCAACTAAGCCACCAGGGAAGCCCTCCCACCAGGTTATATCACAGAATCTGAAGTGGGAAGTGGGGCGGAAGCCCTTGTCTACCCTAGTGTGTTCCTTAAGTACAAGGTGTTCCTCTAGCCTGCCCTCCTCTCCATTTTCCTTTCGACATAGTTTCCAGGCCCCAGGAGGGTGAGCACCCCTCTTCTGTCTGCCTAGAACCAAGCTTATGACCTTATGTAAGACTCTTTAAGTTGGCCATGCCTGAGCTTTGCTAGATTGAAGGAGGAGATATTTATTTAGAAAATTCATTCCTTGTCTATGTGGTGGGTTGACTACATAAGTGGACCCAACAAATGGGCTCCCTAAATTCTCACCCTTTGCCCTGTATCTACGTTGTCCCCTCCAGCTTTGGGCTTGGTCATGTGACTCACTTTGGCCCTTGAGACAGTAGCAAACTTGGCATAAGCAGAGGCTTAAAAAAGCATTTGTGCATTTTCACTTTCTCTCTTCCTCTCTGTCTTCATCATGAGGACACATGTGGGCTAGACCACTAGAGGAACAGAACTGAATCAGCTCAGTTGTTCTCAGGTCTCAGACATATGAGTGAACCAAGATCAACTAGCCAGCTTGTAAAAACACATGGGTGGGTCATGCTGAGCCCAGATCAGATCAGTAGATTTGCTCAGTTATGTATATGTTCATGAGAAATAATAAATGATTTTTGTTTTAAGTTGGTAAGTTTGAGTGTGGTATATTGCACAGCAAAGGCTAACTGATACTGTGCACTGTTGTCTTGCTATAAAATCCTATTCACTTTTTTTCCCTCTCTTCTGTTATGTATTAGATACACAAATTTGGATTAGTCTTAATTCTTGGCCTGTCCCATATACCACATTAATTATTATCTGTAGCATGCAAGCTCTTTGCAGCCCCATGGACTGTAGCCCACCAGACTCCTCTGTCCATGGGATTTCCCAGGCAAGAGTACTAGAGTGGGTTGCCATTTCGTCCTTCAGGAGATCTTCCTGACCCAGGGATCAAACCCCTGTCTCCTGTGTCTCCTGCATTAGCAGGTGGATTCTTTACCCCTGTGCCACCTGAGAAGCCCTTATATTTAATTATATGTGTGCTGTTTCCTGCTGATCTACAAACATAGTTTATCCATTTTATCAAACTAGACCTTTTAGTGATTGCCAGATTTGTCCTATTTCAGACAGTAGTTGTTATATCTCCTGTTGCACATAGGTAGTTTCTCTTGAGTGTGTACCTAAGGGTGAAATTGCTGGATTGATGAGAATATACAGGTTATCTTTACAAGACGATACTACAAGTTTTACCAGTAGTTGTACTAGCATATATCTTCTCCATCTATCTGTGAGGTCCTTTCCTTTTTTCTGGATTTTATTACTTATACTTACATTTTTGTCTTAAACCTATAGCTTTTTTGTTGTTCCTGAGGCAGGGATCCTTAGAACAATTGGTTCATTACTTTGCCCACAGGATTTAAATGCTGATAACTGGTTGATTTTATGTACTTTCAAATGAAGATCAAATGCAAAATTCCTCCATATTCCTAATCTTTTCACTTCAGTCTCCCAAATTTGTGTTCAGGTACACTGAACATTCCCTGTTACAGAAGTACAGTCATCCACAGTTTTGGTTTGTCCCTCCAGCTGAAATTAACTCCTTGGAGAATGGAGTTTATTATTTACCATTGTTTGACCAGCCAGTGAATACATGCTTGGTTTCATCAAGTCAGTCATTCAGTACAGATTTATTGATTACCATGTGCCAAACTCTTTGAATGAAAGAATGAATAAAAGGGTTAAATTTGCTATAAAATTATTGATGCATAAAAAGAGGTATTAACCAGCACCGAAAGATACATTGATATAGTAGAAGCAATTACTTCTCCCACTGAAATAGAGTAGCTATTAACCTAATTGCATAGGCTAGAAAATAAAACTGTAAAATGGAAAACTACTGAAGCTGGTAAAATACAGTCATATATACAGCATGTAATGGACTACCAGGTATCAATTGCTTCTTCCATGACTTTACAACCTAATTAAAAGTATATCATAAATAAGTGGTTCGCAGAATCCCTTTAACTGGTGGTTTACAACTGTTTCCAAAATTCTTGTATCATAATTCAAAACAGTTTTGAAAATAAGCTCTTTTATTCCTCTTTTTCGAAGGTATTGCCCAAATTGGGCGAGTATAGTTTTCATTGGCAGTCCTGTCAGTGAAAGAATGGGGATATAATGATTACTTGAGAACAATGTGTTGACTGAACAATATTGTCTGTGTAGGTAGTAATTGTGAGGACTGTGTGTTTATGAGTATTTAGTAAACTAAACAAACACGGCATATTTAAGAATGAGAATGGCTCAACCCCTCTTATGAAATGTGAAAATCTATAGTAGGAAAGTTGATCAAACCTGTGTGATCAGATTTCTAGACTGATGTAGCCTGTGATGACCAAGGCAAAGGAAATCACTGAAATGAATAAGGATTGGAAATGAGTAAAACTGCTATTTTAAAAAATTGGAAAGTCATGTTACAATTGCAAATACTAGGGCAGAGAACATGGATAGCTTATCAGGCCCTACCTTGCCTCTTTTTGCACTGGACACAAATATACCCTTTTTATTCAAAGGAAAACATGCTTGCTTGTGTTTAGTCTCTTGCCTTGACCTTAAGCAAGACACAGTTATGGACATTTGACAGGACCTACTTACACTTAACAACATTTGTACTTTGTTATAGATAACCATATGTTGTTCACTCAGAGGTGTAACCATTAGATTTACTAAGCATATCTGGGAGAGTGACAGTGTTAGATGTGTTTATAGTGAAATGTATGAATAATTGATGAAACGTTTTAAGGCAGAATGAAAACTTCTAAAGGACAATGTAATGCCATAGCAGTCCTGCTTTGTTGGAGTGCCTGGAGTGTGCCGCCTGGCTCTAGCCCCGTCACAGTGTACTCTTGGTGTAAATTTCTTAACCTCCTTGTGCCTCAGTTCTTCACTTGTAGAGTGGAATAGCAATCACCTATTTCACAGGGTTGCTGCGAGGGTTAAATGAGTTAATATCAGTAAAATCCCAGGCACACAATTGACATTCAGTACATTTTAGCTGTTATCATAAATAGTTAATTCACACTAATTTGCAATTAAATGCCATGGTTTTTTCTTACTGAATGAAAAGTTCTTTAAATTTTATAGTGTTTTACCGTTTTCAAAAGTTTCACATACTTGTGAATACCATGTTTTAATTTTGTGAACTAGTATTACATAATATAAAAATTTATGTAACTGTTTTCCTATTACTGTAATAAGTGAAGTGAAGTCGCTCAGTTGTGTCCAACTCTTTGCGACCCCGTGGACTGTAGCCCACTGGGCTCCTCCGTCCATGGGATTCTCCAGGCAAGAATACAGGAGTGGGTTGCCATTTCCTTCTCCAGGGGATCTTCCTGACCCAGGGATTGAACCCAGGTCTCCCACATTGCAGGCAGATGCTTTAACCTCTGAGGTAATAGTACATATTTAGTATAAAAACTGGAATTAGAGAATCAAGGACATTAAAGTTACCTCATAAAACCACTTTTTAAAAAATCTTAGGTATCAACACAACATTATACATCAAACTATACTTCAATAACTTTTTTTAAAACAGTAAAGGAACTGGGTAGAGAAAAAAAATCTTAGGTATTAAAAGTTAAAAATAAAAGTGTTTATTCTCTGACCCCACCAGCCATATCAATAATTTTGTGCATGTATCTTTGTTATATTAATATATACAATATATAGTCATTTCAGATGTCTCATATTCCACCACTAATATTTTCTGCCAGCGTCAATCACTCTGTGTATTTAATGTTCTGATTGTTAGAGTCATATCACAAATAAATGGGTTAAAAATTATTTCTTAATTAAAAGAATCCCTCTACTTGGATTCCAACAAAATCAATTTGGTTGTAATAAGTTATGTAAAATGAAAAATTGAACTTTGTAAGACAGAGCACAAATTGCATTAATGATTGATGGGTAATGAGTAAAATGAAAAATTATTAGGCAAGGAGGAGAAGTGTTTGCCCTGCTACCAAATATTCAGTGAATGGATTACAGCTGAGATCTTGCCTTTAATGTTCCTTATGGTAATTGTCAGGAAGAGGTATGAAGAATCATGGGACCTTAATAATGTGCCTTGCCATTTTAATTGCCAAGAAAAGCAAGAGAATCTTAATTGCCAGGAGATGCATTACTAATTAAAGTGTCATTCTACATTCATTCTGAAATAATTACTTTGAGTATTTATAAGAGCTGAGATATAAATTTAGTTCCAAATTCGAGAGCATACCCACAACAGACTTTGTTACAGTGACCTGTGGTTAGGAAAGGTTGACAATCGTAAAATTTGAAATGTTTCTTTAATTTGGCACAAGTTCATTTTTTATTGGATTGATTATTGAACTTTAATAGTTTATAATATTTTAAAGCTTAGCATGTTTTATAAATTGGTATAAGGCTAAGTTGAGCTCCTAAATTACTTTCAGATTTCTTGATGTTTTTTTGTTTGTTTTGGCATTTATCGCCTTTTGGGGAAAATCTTCAGTAAATAGTGATGTCAGTATTATATGAATTATATCTGTTAACAGTCCATTCAGTTTAGTTCAGTTGCTCAGTCGTATGACTATTTGCGACCCCATGGACTGCAGCACACCAGGCCTCCCTGTTCCATCACCAACTCCAGGAGTTTACTCAAAATCATTTCCATTGAGTCGATGATGCCATCTAACCATCTCATCCTCTGTCATCCCCTTCTCCTCCTGCCTTCCGTCTTTCCCAGCATCAGGGTCTTTTCCAACGAGTCAGTTCTTTGCATCAGGTGGCCAGAGTATCAACTTATAAATGTCATGTTCAGTGGACTCTTAAAATTCTAGATTACATCTAAAAAATTTCTGGTTAAAATAAAATCACCTAAAAGGACATGTACTTGAGAAGAGTTTAAACAATTATTTATCTCTCTAGAATTTGAGGTGCAGAAATTTCCATACTCATATTCCTCATTTCATTGCACACCATCAGCAGCTCTTTTACTTTTTAGCCCTTTTTTCCTTGGTGTCTTCATCTGTGCCTACCTGCATAGGTATCCATTCTATATTGGATAGTGTACCTTTGATGTTAGGTAATTTTATAAAATATATTTTGTGTATGTATGTGTTTAAAATTTATGTATTTTGTGCTAAAGATATTCAACTTCTTATGTTTTCATTAAACATTAAGTATTTTTAAGACCTAGACACATGATTATGTTTATATCCTCCTAGCTCACTGCTTCTTGATATTATGTACATTCCATAGTATTTATTACATTTTACTTATGCAATTCTTTTATGATGACCACCCAAAACTGTCTCCAGTCCATCTCCATACACAGGGCCCCACTGATTGTCCACTGGTAGGCCTGTGTCAGAATTTCTCCACCATATATAATGAAGAATCAGACACACATACTTAATTTCGTTAAGTATTCCAGGGTTGCTTTCTAGATTATTTGTCTCTGTTTACAATTCTACTTGCCCTTATGCTTATCCAGTAAACTTACCTTTCAAAAGATTTTTGCTTTTTCTGATTAGTGGGTGGGGGTGCTTCATTTGATTAATAAGTCTGAGTACCTTTTCCCACACATTTTTGCTAGTTAGGCTCCTGCTTTTATGATTCATATGTTCATCTCCTTTGCCAAGTTGAATTTCTAACTTGCTTTCAAGATTTCTGGAGTATTCACGTGTTTTCTTTATTTTTGTTTCAGCATTTATCACAGTTTGGGGACCACATGTGACTTTTGAGCACTTAAAAAATGCAACCAGTGGAATTGAAGAACAAACATTTTGATTCCATATAATTTTTATCAATTTAAGTAGCCACGTTCATCTTCTGGAGATAACTGGTAGATAATCTTCTGGAGGTTTTTGCTATTCCACATATCATCTCCATCTCTTTTACCTGCTGAATAACCTTGTTGAACAGAAATGCCTGATATTTAAATCCATCCATTTTCTTCCTATATTTGTGCTTTGTGTGTGTACATGTGTGTTAGTTGCTCAGTCATGTCCAACTCTTTGCAACACCATGGACTGTAGCCCACCAGGCTCCTCTGTCCATGGAATTCTCCAGGTGAGAAGACTGGAGTGGGTTGCCATTTCCTTCTCTAGGGGATCTTCCCAACTCAGGGTTCAAACCTGGGTCTGTGGCATGGCAGGCAGATTCTTTACCATCTGAGCCACCAGGGAAGTCCATATCTGTGCTTTGGAGTCATTTAAAAGGTATCCTTTACCCCTAGATCATAGAAATAATCTCCTTTATTTTCTTCTTTTAGACTTACAGATTTATCTTATGCCTTTGGGTCTTTAACTCACATAGAGCTCCTGTTTAGATAGGTTGTAATAAGGAAAGCCTCCAACTTTGTTTTTTCAACAAGTAAGTCTTTTCACACTGTTATTTGGAGAGCAGTCTATCATTCTACCTTCGCTTTCGTGGTATAGAAGCAGACTACTGATTATAATTAGCTGACATGATCAGTTCTTTTTCTAATAGTTTATTGTGTCCTATTTTTTTTTTCTGTAGGTGATTGTGTCATCTGCAAATAATGGCAGTTTTTCCTCTTAATTTGCTATCTTTGCTTTCTCCTTTTCTTGTCTTATACTGTGGGCCTAGGCCTTGAATGCTGTTATTTAATGACAGGCTTGCCTTTTCTCAGTTTTAGAAGACTAAATCTGTATTAGCATTTTTCAGAGAAAAAGAACCAACAGATTTGTCATAAGAAGTTGGCTCATGTGATTATGGAAACTAGAAATTCCAAAGTCTGCAGAATCAATATCCCAAAGGCTAGAAGTTGCCGTACAACCAGAAAGACCCAGTGTCCCAGTTTGAAAGTGTTCCAGGAGAGTTCTCTCTTTCTCAGAGGAGGGTTAGCATTTTGTTCTAACCAGGTCTTCAACTAATTGGATGAAGCCCACCCACATTAGGGAGGACAGTCTAGTCAGTCTGCTGATTTAAATGTTACTCTTATCCAAAAATATCCTCACAGAAACACCTAAAATAATGTTTAACCAAATATCTAGGCACCCCATGGCCCAAAGTGTGAAATATGAAACAAAACAGGAAATGATTTAAGCCAAACAGAAGTGTGAAATGATTAAGCATAAGGTCATGATGAGTGAAAGAGTCAGGATTAGTGGAATCAAGGTAGCATGCCCTACAGAAAGAAATTCAGAATCGTTTTTTTTTTTTTTTTTTGTGATGCTGAGCTCTCAGACTGTATCTACAGACCTGATTTGGCTCATCAGGCCACAATTGTTGCATCTCTTGGTTACAGAAATGATCCCTCACCATTCTTAACTGTTGAGGCTTTGCTAGTTGCCACATACTCAGAAATAGCATTTGTTTATTTTCTTAATGAGTTAGGGACCTTACACAGTCACATATTTTGGAACTGATTTTAAGAGAATGAAGGGAATTAAAAATTAATGCACTTTTCTTTTTTTAAACCTCCTCCATATAGTCTTAAAATAAGTCTCCAATGAAGTACACTGCTATTATTCTGCCATATAATCAGATATCTTTTTCTTTGTCTCCTCTGATTATCTGACATTAAAGTTTTAGAGGTATATGGCCTTGCTAGTTCTTGAATAACCAATTTGCAAATTCTCAATATTAGGGGTCTTGATTTAGGATATAATTAAGCATCAGCCTGGTATTTATACATCCTTTCAGGATTGTGTCAGTCTATGGGTTTGGCATGGTGAATATCTTAATAAGTAAATATTAAGCCTCTGTCTTTGTTATAAATTATATTTAAAAAGCAAATCGTTTAGCCAGGTGAATCTATTTGGCCCCTCTGTGTGGTTACTTTGCTAAAATAAGTTTAGATAGCATGTTGAGAGGGCTTTGTTGAAATAGGCTTTACATATTAAAAGCTTTGAATATTCTTAGTTCAAGGAATTTACCTTAGTATAAAAGCAAATTGTTTTGACTGTTTAAAATGTAATATGAGGAAACAAAATTGCTCATGTTAAAGTGCTCTAGAGTTTGGATAAAAACCAAAAGCATCTTTTTTAAAGAATTCAAGTACGATAAATAGAATTTAGATCTCCAAATATGCACACTCCTAAATCAGTGGCAAATTAGATAACACACAGGGCTGGAGATGTGAATATTATATAATGAAGATAATAAAGGAGTTGAATGTGATGTGCCTTGGGTGCATGTTAGTAGCTAATTCCAGTATGAATGGTCGGCAATCATTTGCTGGTTGAGATGCATGTGTTCAGCTAAATGGAAGTCTTGGGTGTTCTCTCATACACCCCATTATTTGTAATTGAACACCTGATTTCTATCATGCAACAAATTAACATCTGCACTGGATCTGTCTTTTATGCATATGGATACACTGATTAGAATTTTGCAGATAGTCAGATACTTGAAAACAAAAAGACAACGTTATGAAACACTTCCAGCCATAATTTTTGATTACATATTGAGAATCGTTTAATTATCTTACTCCATTTAATTAGCCCTTCTACTTAGGTCAATTGCTTTTTTTATTAACATGACATGTTAGCAATTTGTTAATTGGCATGAAATAACATGAGACTTTAGGGGTATTTCATATGAGAAATACATGTACTTAAGGAAGCCAGGGGAAATGCGAAGAGGTAAATGTGTGCGTTAGCCCCCTTGGATCATGTACCAATGTCACCATCATGCCACCAAACCTGTGTTCATCCTTCTCTGGGTTTCTGTCCTTCTATTAGGCAGAATGAATTTACATGAGCAGTTCATAAAAATATGAGACTGTGGATATGCATTTGAAATAAAGGTGCTTTTCTGAAATCAAGAGAATGATGAAAAGTGAAGAGACAGAGTTACACACGTATATAAATAAATGCTAATAAATGAGAGGAAGATAGGCAGAAAGATACATGCATGTAAGAAAATTATTAAGATTTCGTATCAGTCCTTTAAGCCAGCACACCCCAGCCTTTTTGGCACCAGGGACCGGTTTTTATGGAAGACAGTTTTTCCTCAGACCAGGGTCAGGAGAGTGGTTTCAGGATGATACAAGCACATTCCATTTATTGTGCATTTTATTATTGTATCAGCTCCACCTCAGATTATCAGCCATTAGATCCCGGAGGTTGGGGACCCCTGCTTTATGCCACAAGTAACTTTAACCTATCAGCAGTGTCCTTTGCATGGCATTGACTAAGGCCTCTTTATTTATTGGTTTCATATGTGCCCACTGAAGTAAAGCACAATCCTGTTGATTTTTAAATGAATTATAGTGCTACAAATTTCTGTGGAGTGTCTGTAAAGATACTATCAATTACACGCAGGAAGAAAGCTGCATTTTCTTCCAAAGAATTTCTCCAGGATGTGCTATGCATAGCCGTGTTGGGGGGGCAGGTGGTTAGCCAGAGCCCCTTTAACCACCTAGCATTATATTCAGTCATTTAAATACATGTATTTTCTTTTTAAACCTTAAGTGAATGCTTATTGCCTTCCATCACAAGTTTGAGGAGCTATATGTGCAGAGAATAATGCTGGTATTTCTGTTATTTCTCTACTTCCTACTTGATTCTAAATAGGTTTTTGTGGTTACTTCCTGCCAGCATAGAATTTAAGAACTAAGAGATTTGGGGATTACTTGACCAATATTAGCATTTTATAAATGAAACACTGAAAGCATGAGTGGTAAGCCTTTTTAAAGTGCATGTAGGTATTCATTCCATTAACCTGTACTGAGTGTATCCTAGGAAAAGCATTAGGCTGGGCCTTCTGGAAAATATAAAGATAAATTTAGGTAATGCCCTCCCTGGTGACTTGGACAGTAAAGAATCTGCCTGCAGTGCAGGAGACCTGGGTTTGATCCGTGGGTTGGGAAGATGCCCTGGAGGAGGGCATGGCAACCTATTCCAGTATTCTTGCCTAGAAAATCCCTGTGGCCCGAGGAGCCTGGTGGGCTACAGTCCATGGGGTCTTAAAGAGTCGGACACTGAGCAAATAAGCACACAGCACAACTCCCTCGCAGTGAAGAATTGTTTTCCTTTCCTAGTAGTAACGTTTTTATCCACTTGGGGGCACTGTGATCCAATTTAAGAGGAAAAGGGGAAAATGTTATTTTATTAGGTTTATTTCAGTTGGAAAATGTGCTCCTGGTGCTACTATAAGGAAACCGTAACTCATTATATACTTTTAGGTAAAGTACCTTTTTAAATCTACAACTGGAGGTGGCTGCAGCTTTTGTTCAAGTTTCAGAATAGGTGTGGATTAACCGGCGGTTAATGTGTGTTGCCTGTATGAGAACCGTCAGCCTCACCTAAGAACTTGTAGAAACAGATTTTCAGGCCAACTGCACTGTCAGAAACTTGGAGCGGGGACCCAGCCCTATGTCTTTTCACAAGCTCTCTATGCTGATTTTGTTGCTTGCTAATAACATTCAAGAAGCCCTGAATTACAGTAAGTGATTTTTTGTATACTTTAAAATTTTCTGTTAAAAATTGTTATGCTGAAAATTAACTTATCAGATATGTTTGAAATGTTATGAAAATGTGTTTCTTAGGAAAGTGTTCTCTCCTATAACAATAAATAATTCTAAAGAATTAAGTTTATTTTTCATTCATGATTATACAGCTGGATCCATATGAATCAGAATAGTTAGTAGATTAGCCACGTTCATCTGTCCCCAAAAAAAGAAACCGATTTTAGTCAATTATTTTATATTACGTAGAGAAATCGGGCAATTAATGGAATTTCTCAAATTTAACTCCTAGCTCACTTAACATGACCTAGATTTTAACATAAAACTGCTAATAGTATTTCTTTACATCTTTATAGCATCTTTGTCTTTATTATAAGAGCTATTATATCTCTTGGGTTTGGTTGGGTCATTTGATCCTCAACCATTTTAGGCAATCAAGAAGCCAGTCATTAGCTCTGTCTATAGTTAGGGGGAACTGAGGCCCGAGACCAGTTTCAGAATTCTTATCTAAGTGTTATATTAGTGTAGGAACACTATGCTAATGCTGTTTGTAAAAAGCTAATTTTGTTCCTCTGTCTGGGAGAGTTAGTGGAAACTGCCTGGAGAGAACGCCTCTGCCCTTAAAAGAACAACTCCAAACCTCCAGTGGTTTAGGAAGGAAGGAGAACCTTCTGGAGATACGGTGACTGCACTGTGAGGTCAGGACCAAGTTTTCCCCTCCTGGAGGGATTCCCTTATATCCTCCCTCCATGCTGCACTAGACCTCAGACATGCCCTGCCTGCATCTCATTCTCTTTCTCTCCTGTCATGGGCTTTTCTTCCTAATTTCTCTTTGTTCAGCTAGAGTAGGGCAGAGCTTCTGCCCTACTTGATGCTAAGGGAGAACAAATAAGAAAGTAATCACAGGAAATATAAGAAAGTACAAAAAGCTTGCTATGATTCTGTGGATTCTGACCAGTTTATCTGCTGTCCTGGGATACCAGGGGGTCTCTCCAGAAAGCTGGCTTGAGTTAGATGGCGTCTCATCGTGGTCTCCAGCTCATCTGCCCTTAGTCTTTTCTCCAAATCAAAGTAATATATGTAAAATAGAAAGCCTGCCGTTCATACCCAGTTCAGCAACTTGGACAGAATGGACTTCACCCCGTGTACAAGGACTGGCCTTGAGATTACTCTTTGGGGCTCAAGACCACCTTCTCCTTGAGAGATTAAACCTTAAGTGAAGAGAAGCGTTTCATGTATATAGAAGTTGGGGCCTGTTCTCTCACAATTCACTACAACTGTGAGGTGAATCTTGTAACAAAGTCAGAAAGTATATTCAGTGAGTGTTGCTAATTGAAACGTAAAGGTGGTACTTAATATATAGTTTCTATAGTATTGAAAGAATCAGAAGTTGGTTATAAACTGTGTTTCCTGTAATTCATAGCAATAACTCTACCTACCTAATAGGATCATTAATGAGTATTAAAGTAATATGTATAAAATGCAAAGCCTGGTAACTGGAATTCAGTAAATCCCCTAAAATAAAATATAACCTATTATAAACAAACCAATCATGAAATGCAATGGGAGTAGCTACTTGATTCAAAGGATCTCAGTGGAGGATGCGGGCTATGACAGGATATGTTCTGATGTACTATTATAATCTGTTATTCTACTTACTTTTTTCTGGTTTTTGGTTTTGATGTTTTTTTAATTTCAGGTTGATTGAAAAGGTTAACCTGAATGCTAGCAAATTAACTTACTTAAGCCTTTTAAAGTTTTAGACTTTATTAAATCACCTTAATGTTTACTATAATTCTGTATTTCTCTTTAGAGTTTCATAAATAATTTGAATTTTATTTGATGATCAAGGATCGTGTATTTACCGTGGTCATCTATCTGAGACTCTCTGAGTTATAGGAACTCCCATGGTAGTTCATGTTCACTTTTCATCGTATTTTCTACCTTTTGTTAATGTTTATGGTGAATGTATCTTCTGTCTTAAAATGCACAAAAATATTAGTTATTCCTAAGGAGTACCAACTCCAGCATATGTCTTCAGTTTCTGCAGTGAGGGGCTATTTTTTGTCTATTTCCTCTAATTACAGAGAGAGAATGAGAGAGAAGGGATTCTCATAAATCAAAAATTATTTGGATCTAATCAATCACATTACAGAGTAATTTATGTTAGCATCCCACTAAAAAGCAGATATATATGTGCCTGCAACTGACTCATATCCCACATCCAGAGATATAATTATGATACAGACCTTCAAACAAGATTCTCATTTCTGTTACTAGGGGAAAAAAATAGCCTGCCTTCTTAATTAAAAATGAACAGCTCTTAAATTCTTCTGCTTTAGGTGGTGCCATCATACAGAGAATGGGGGGAAAAGCTATTTAGAGATCATAGTCTTCTGTGGAGTGATTTCTTTTACACTCCATTTTATTATGATTGTGGTTATGTATTAAGAAAAACCCAGAGATACCTTTAGAATGGTTTCAATTCTTTAAAATAATCTTGACATTCTACAAATTCATTTGTCAATTCTAGTCTTTATTCTGTAGCTGTATGGCTAAATCGGAGAGAACCTCTGCTTATATTCATTTAAAATTAGATGTTTGTATACTTTTTAAATAAATAGTAAAAGGGTTATATAATATCTTTTCTCCATCTGTGTTTCTCTCGCCCACATCTACTTGTGCCTATAGATGAATAGCTGTCAAAATAAGATGGGAATATTGAATTACTTGAACTAATGTGTATTTGTGTTATTTTGCGGGGAAAAGTACTGATTTCTTGTACTGACACATGCAAGAAAGAAAAGGTCTAGATTTTGTTCCAGTGTTGCATTTTAGAGGGAAGTACTTTACAAAGTACCTTTGGAAATGGTGTTCAAGTTGTCATTTGACAAAAATAGTAATATATTTATCCAGTAGATGGCGCAAGCAACCTCCAGAAAAGAACTTTTTATCTGTTGAATAGAAAACTTGATAATGAAGGTAGCGTTATTTATTTAAGTAATATTAAGCAATCTTCAAGACGTTTTTTTAATTGTAAGAAAATTTTAGAAAGTGAAGTGGTAGTTCATTTTGGACATATCAAACTTGTCAAGACATTTTATCAAATTAACATAGAAAAACTTTAAATTTCAACACTATATGAATATCAAAGATGTCACTAAGGTCAGTTTGAACCAAAAATATCTGAGACTTTCAATTCTGAATATGTTTTGTAAATATCAGAGGTTTTTTTTTTTTTTTCTCCTACTGACTATCTCGATTTCATTTCTCTTTGTATCCTGCATTCACAGGCAAAAACATTGCCTATGAATAAGCGAGTAAAGAAATAAATGGAATTATTAGGCTTTAAGTTAAAGGAGAAGGAAAAACATTTTACAAGAGTAGCCCAGTGAATCCCAACCTGATTGTACATGGCCCTCTTATTACTGTTGCCTTTTGTTATTCATGCTCTTCCAAATAGATGCAAGTGAGAAACTGATCATCAAAGTGTACTTTTTTCATAGTAGTCCAGGGTATTTTAGTAGGTGGATAAGTGGCAATTTCTTAATAACCTAAGGACTTAAGTAGCTGGGAAACATAATACATGTACTCTATAGAAATATTGCTTTTATCTCACAAATAAGAGCTAGGTGTTTTGTCGTAACTTGTGTGATATCATAGTTATCCTTCATTGTAGGAAAATGTAGGAAAATACTTAAATTTTTCTGCCACTCTTTAAGTTTTTTTCTTAAAGTGGGAAAAACTGAAAAATTCATAGCCACTTTCCCAAAGCTTTCCAGAGAGTCCTTTAAAAAGTTAAATTGAAATATTTTCCAGTCTATGCTACTCTTCCTATAATAATGATGATGCCTTGATTTCCACTGTGCTTTGTCATTTCAAAAGCCCCTTTGCATACATCATTTAGGTATTTGTGACACCACCTGTTTTAATCAGGGCAAATACAGCATTTCTGTTTTACAGGTGAAAATATAGTGAAGGGCACACCAGACACATAACAGTTAAAAGTTAAGGAGACTTAAGAGACTCATTCGTTTTCCCTCTCATGCAGTCTTTCTCTGGTGTCCTTCCATCTCTCATTTTAACTCTTTCATCTCTGTTTTATAAAAGCTCTTATTCTGTACCCCTATTATTTCCTTCCATGCAAGGAATATCCATGACAGTAAAACTCCTGGCTTCTCCCTACCCGCCCCCCTTTTTTTTTGATGTATCTAATTAATTAGTTTGAGAGCAGAGCCTGGGCGTGCATAGTTCAGCTCTTTCCACTTGGATCTGTCGGGGACAGGGTCTCCACGTGGACAGATTTGGCCTGGCCAGCACTGCCTGTGACAGTGGGAACAGCATGTCTGATATAATACCGAACCTCATAAGGGAGCCCGCTCTTAGAGAAATAAGCCAGATTCTTCAGTATTTATCAGTGAGAAGGTGGTCTTTTAGCCTTTTCTTAACAGCTCTTTTTCTTTAGCCAGTTTGTTCAAAACAGGCAGAGTTTTGAAAGAGCTACTAAATTACTGAGCCTTCTCAAAGACCCCACCCATGTTTATATATCAGAAAGTTAAAATCTGTGTATATTAGTGGTAGTTAGAAATCTGGTGATATTTTGAGATCTTTGGACAGAATGTATTAACTAAAAGGTTCCTGTGATACTGGGACCTAGAAGCTGTTTTCAGCTGGAAGCCCTTTTAGGAATGATGGGCTTTTTGGACGAGCTGGGACTCTTGCACCTTTGTGCCTGCTTCTCCAGCAGCCACTCCACCTTCCTTTATGTTCTGAGATCCTATGTTAAGTTAAATATCAGCATGAAATCCTGCTGCTCAAACACTGAATACTCTTGATTAAATAAATATAAAACCACCTACTTTCTGGAAGATCCAAAGTCTACCTAAGACTTTTTCTTTTACCTCAGTATATATTATATAAATTTTTGCTGGAGATTTAGTTTCTTTATTAGGTTCTTATCATCATTCCTAATGGCAAGACTAAAAGTAGCTGTTTAGTCATTTCAAAACCGTAAATGAACTACCTGTGATATAAAGTCATGGTGCTCTGACAGGGTGGTGAGGGGTAATGGATGTGGTCCTTACCCTCACGGAGCTTACTGTGTTGTGCTGGAGACAGACTTTCATCCACGGCCGTATGCTATGGCAGAGCCGTGGAAGGAATGTCTCCACCTCACCTAATCCGTGTAAGAAGGTATCTGACCTCATTAGGCACGTCAGGGAGAGCTTCTCTGAGAAAGTGATAGTTGAACTCTGAGGAATGAGAAGACATTGGAAATCTGAGAGGCAAGAATGAAATGAACTTAAATTGCTAGAAATGGATGCGATTGTAAGATGTGTGGCACTGATGGAGTAAGACAGCCAATGCACAGACAAGCAGAGGAGCAGCGAGAAGTCAGAGTATTGGTACAAAGGAGTAGGTGGTGTCCCCAGAAAAGCCAAGAAAAGTCTGAGAGGATCTCAGCACAGGAATGTTCCAGATGTGAGCGATCATGGAAATGTCTGCACCCAGCTAATCAGTCCAGAATTCGAGAGCAGAATATCAGAGAAAGATGAGCTAGAACAAGAGCAAAGCTGGATCCTCAGCCTAGAGCATTGGGTGACATCAGCACAACCATGTAAGCTCCAGGGAACAGGGCAGGGACAGCGATGCTGAGGCCAAAGTACAAGGCTGAGCTGTCAGGACAGCGAATGGATCTCACTGCTCAGTCCAAGTCTTGACCCAGAACTCACCTTGATGGCAGGTGAGACCCGTCACAAAACACAGAAGTGAAGCTCAAAGGGATACAGTTTAGGTAGAATAAGGCTGTTGGGGTATGTGAGTGGCAGGAGGCATTCAAATACCTTTGCAAATAACTGACGTGAAGAAAAGTTACTTTAAAAATGGATATACACCGTATGTCTTCTAAACTTTTAGAGCCCTCCAAAAATGTCCTCATTAACTAAGACCAACATGGTGATTATGACCCAGATTTTACAGAAAACTTTTTGTTTCCAAATACAAGTATTTATAGATTCTAAGTAAGACAATATAAGAAGTGAAGAGGATATTTTTAATCATGATTAGGATATTGGACTTCCCTGGTGGCTCAGACGGTAAAGCATCTGCGTGCAATGCAGGAGACCTGGGTTCGATCCCTGGGTCAGGAAGATCCCCTGGAGAAGGAAATGGCAACCCACTTCAGTAATGAACAGAGGAGCCTTGTAGGCTACAGTCTATGGGGTCACAAAGAGTCGGACACGACTGAGTGACTGAACTGAACTGAGCCCTGATTAGGATATTAGTTAATTCCAAACAGAGTGCAAAAACTGAGTTATAAGATTGTAATGTTTAAAGACACTAGTCATCTAATCTAATTTCCCAAAGTGTGCACTGGAGAACATGACTCCTCCATGGTCTTCTATGAGAGAGTGATTTTGGAGACATTAGTTACACTGTTCTCCCTAGCCTGTCCCCACTCTTCAGCATCCCATCTCCCAGGTGTATAACAGCCTTTTACTAGTCCTCACACACAGAGCAGTTAGCTTTGCTTAACTCAGTATTTCTCACATTTATTTGCTTGCCAAATCCGTTCTTGTCTCCATGTACTACTACTTTCTATCCAGATGTCCCAAGACACAGTGGAAAATACTGAATCCCATATTATCTTCTCAATGATTTTCTTTTCAGAGTGTGTATGGTTTATAAAAATTGTCATTTTTATGTTTGTATCTCATTGGATTTATGCTGAATACGAAGTAGGTAGAACAGATATATCCACTTACAAGAGAGGATACTGAGAGCTACAATATCCATGTTAACTCAGGATTACCCATAATGCATATAATGTTTAAAAGTGTTAGAGCGTTTTGCATTGCTTTAGGAGTATTTTGCCCCCAGCGGAAAAGTATTTCCCCTAGTAAATAAGGTGTAGTATGATATATGCATAAAAGCCTTGGCTAAAACTTTTTGTGTCATTATTACCAAACCATTTACATTTTCAGGGAGAGGACAGTTGAATGGATTGTGTCACAGAACTAAGAGTGCCTAAGTAATTTATTTCATTTTCATCATTAAGTGCACCAGAAGTTTTTTGCTATGTGGTGCAGAGTATCGTTCCCTTTGGAATGTGTCATAGCGTGACCCCTAGAGAGTCACATCCTCACAGCCTGTATCCCTCCTCCAAGGAGATGGAGGCATAGGCTTGACTCTAAGCAAGTTTGCCTGATAGGAATAGATTACTTAGTACATTCTTGTAACGTTTGTTTTCCTCTTACTCTCTTCTGAGACATTTTATAATCAGCTTGGTAAGTTCACTAATTTTCTTCACCTTTTAACAAGGCAGTCAAGTTTCCACACAAGCATAAAAGCGTTGTAATTTGAAATACCTTTAAGAGGAAGAAAAACATGAAACTATGCCTACAAAATATGCCCCCTGTGGTCGAGTATATTAGAATAAGAGCCTAACATATTTGTATAACTTTTTAAATATCAGAATTGGTGAGATAATGAACCATTAAAGCATATATATTGGGGCACTTTTTCTGCTAATTGAGATATAAAAGTATTGATGGTCAGTTATCACAAAAACAGGAAACACTGTCTTTATAAGAAAAGATTTCTCTGCACAGCTAGAATGGTTTGGCTTGTGCTTAGCTATTTAAAACTACTTTTTGTAGAACTGCTTGGGTAAATTTCCCCAGATCATTTTTGTTTCTAGGTGACAGTGCATTATCATTTATTTTAGAGCGCCTCCTTTCAGAGTGCTGTAGATCTTGATGCCTTGTCTAAGGGCGGGATATGATTATAAAGTCTTCTCATCTTGGAAGTTTGCCTATATTCATTTGCCAGTTTGTACAATGGTGGTGTAAAGAATCCTCCTGCTGTGCAGGATACCCAGGTTCAATCTAGGATACCCAGCTTCGATCCCTGAGTTGGGAAGATTCCTGGAGAAAGGGAATGGCTGCCCATTCCAGTATTCTTGCCTGGAGAATTCCATGGACAGAGGAGCCTGGCTGTCCTACAGTCCATGGAGTCGCAAAGAGTCAGACACAAATGAGTGACTAACCATAAGCCGGTTTTTAAAGGATAGCTTTTATATCTTAGACTGTTAGACTTAATCTGATAATGCTGATATGAGCTCAGATTTAACTGAAATTAACAGGAGATGAGACTCCTCAGGGAGAAAGAGAGGCAGTTTTTATGTTACTGAGTCTATAAAACGTGATACAGAAAATGAAGTACATTTTACTCCTGCTATTACAAGTTTCCTGTTGACATAGTGCACGCATTTTAACTTCTTACTTAACAATAGGAGGGGTTTTTTATTTGTCATTTATCATTTCTTTCAAAATGTTCTATGATTTTGTTTGGTGATGATCCTTCCCTGGCCTCCCCACCTCTTTTTCTCCTTCCCAGAAGAATTCAAGAAGTTTTATAAAAGCCAACTGGCAAGTATTTACTTCTAGGTGTCTTAATGCCCAGGTCACGCTGTTGTTTTGAATCAGTTTCTTTTTCTCATGCTTAGCTGAAAACAAAACCAAAAAAAAAAAAAAATAGACTTAATCTTGTGGGGTTAAATAAAGGAAAGAATGTAGTGAAAGAAGGAAGATTCCTTTTATTCTGGAGCAGAGTGGGAGCGGCAAGCAAGGACCGTGTGGGGAATGACTGAAAGTGCCCGAGGGCATTTGGTCCCTATTGGTTTTCACATCAAATGCAGTGGTGCCCATGGATAGCCTGTATTGTTGTCAGTTAAATGGGATCATGAGTGTCTGAAAGGTGTTTGAGAATGAACCGAAAATCATTTTCACAAGTGGATGATTACTTCTGCCACATGTTAACCGAACTCTATCAGAATGGCCCAGATTTTTGAGCCTGCATTAATTGCTCTTTCAACCTTGACTGAGGTTTCTCTTTAAGAAAGGCCTTTCCAGGATTAAACTACTCTATATATTGATTTTTTTTTTTCTTTCTGTATTTTTCCTTGAAAACTGAAGGCTCATAGAAGAATAGTCTTTATCATTCCACATGTAGATTGATTGTTCCATTTCTTTGAATAAAAAGCTAGACTCATAAGTGATCTGCCCAAAGTAACAGTCTTTTTTTTTTTTAAGTGCCAAATAATTCCAAGATTCTGTATACAATTATGTTTTTCAAATATTCATTAGTGATGATTTTTCATCATAAAGTAAAATCATGAACTCCCACAGCATGGATTCAATGCAAATAAATCGTCATATTCACCTTTTTATTAGAACTGTCTGCCACTGCTCTAATTGAAACTAAACTACAATATTTAGTAATACATCTGGAGAATTTGTGTGTTAAAGTGTTCTTTGAACAACTTTCTAGTTAGAAAGATTTTATAAAGTGATTTTAAAATGTTTGGATAAATGAATTTTTGATTTCATGTTACCATTTTCTTTTTCAAATATGGCATGGTTAGAGAATATTGGCTATTTCTTTACTAGAATAATATAGGGTATATTGTAGTTCAGACATTTTGTGTTATGAAGACAAGTTAAATCTAAATTTTTAAAACTAATCAGAAAATGAGCTCTTGAAATTTCATTAACTTTTCTGATTATATATATATTAGCAGATGATATATAGCATTTGTAGAAAGTGGCTTAATTTATTAGTAAAACTAATTTCAGAGATTTTTTGGCTTAAAGGAAGACAAGTCATAGAATGTTATATGGGAATCTGTTTTATTAAATACTCACAGGTGTACTGTGTAAAAAAAAATAAGCATTTAAATAATTTTATTTTTATAGGCATTGCAATGTGAACATGTGATGAAATATGAATATCTATTTGAAAATTCAGAAATAAACTTCTTAATTATGTGGATTTTTGTTTTGCTTGAAGACGATTTTTACCAAACTTCATTTTACTCAACAAATATGTTGAGATCATTTTATTGGTAATACATGCTGTTAAGAGTAATACATGCTGTTAAGATCAACATATGTCTACAGAAATGTTTTTATTCCTGTTGTCAGAGTATTCTGATGGATCTCATTAAGATTCTGCTTTTCTTAATTCACAAATGAAAACTTTAAGGAACAACTGTGGTATGTGTTGCAGCTGGCTTCTTAAGTTAACAGATAATGCTTTTAAGGATTGCGTTGAGACCATAGAGGTCGTGTGATTTTTAATGTTAAATATTGAGATTCTCATATATAACTGTGCTGTAATGGAGGAAAAATGATGACCAGTTTGCCTTGTTGATAATAACTGTATTGACTTAAAGGTTTGACTATACCAAAACTCTTTTTCTTTTCTTTTTTTTTTTTTGACATTTTCCCCTAACAACATGGTTATCATGGTACATATTTGAAATATACAAGTAATAGACTTGAAGTTCATTGTCTCTTAGCTTTGATATTTGAGGATAGAGCATGACCTAAGAATAGTTAAAAATACACAAACACACACACACAATCATAGGTGAATGAAGCATTGATACACATTTAGTTCATTTTGAGCCTTGTTTCCTAGTTGATTCCTATGTTTCTTGGAAGCAAATAGTACTCTTCATTAGAAATAGTCCTAGAAGAGGGATTAATACTTTTAAGATTATTGCTGTATGTATACAAAACCAAATGCTTTCAGGCTTTATTCTTATATGTTAAATCTGAGCTTTGTGTCAGGGCTGCTAATTTGTTTGTAAGCAGAGATTTTAAAGTTAAGCAGGCACTTTTTTTTGTTGTTCAAAGGGAGCAGCTTCTTAATACCTTACATAAGTTGGGTTATTGATGAAAGCAAACACTTTACAATAGTATCTGAGCAGTATCCAAAAATACTCTAGTTTATATAAGTATTGTGACACATTGGACATATTTCAATGAAAAAAGTGTTATTTTTAGTATAAATTAGCATTGGAAATACATGTTTTTCAAATACATTACACACAAAGGAATATATCTCTTATTTAAATAATAAATCAAATTGAACTTTGATTAGGGAATTTTTTCCCTAGCATCATACTCTAATACAGAATACTAGAAAATGCAGTGGGCCAAGAGGAGCAACTAGATCTGATAGACAGAATGCCTGATGAACTATGGACAGAGGTTCGTGACATTGTACAGGAGACAGGGATCAAGACCATCCCCATGGAAAAGAAATGCAAAAAAAGCAAAATGGCTGTCTAGGAAGGCCTTACAAATAGCTGTGAAAAGAAGAGAAGTGAAAAGCAAAGGAGAAAAGGAAGGATATAAGCATCTGAATGCAGAGTTCCAAAGAATAGCAAGGAGAGAGAAAGCCTTCCTCAGCGATCAATGCAAAGAAATAGAGGAAAACAACAGAATGGGAAAGACTAGAGATCTCTTCAAGAAATTAGAGATACCAAGGGAACATTTCATACAAAGATGGGCTCAATAAAGGACAGAAATGGTATGGACCTAACAGAAGCAGAAGATATTAAGAAGAGGTGGCAAGAATATACAGAAGAACTGTACAAAAAAGATCTTCATGACCCAGATGATCACGATGGTATGATCACTCACCTAGAGCCAGACATCCTGGAAGGTGAAGTCCAGTGGGCCTTAGAAAGCATCACTATGAACAAAGCTAGTGGAGGTGATGGAATTCCAGTTGAGCTATTTCAAATCCTGAAAGATGATGCTGTGAAAGTGCTGCACTCAATATGCCAGCAAATTTGGAAAACTCAGCAGTGGCCACAGGACTGGAAAAGGTCAGTTTTCATTCCAATCCCAAAGAAAGGCAATGCCAAAGAATGCTCAAACTACTGCACAGTTGCACTCATCTCACATGCTAGTAAAGCAATGCTCAAAATTCTCCAAGCCAGGCTTCAGCAATACGTGAACCATGAACTTCCAGATGTTCCAGCTGGTTTTAGAAAAGGCAGAGGAACCAGAGATCAAATTGCAAACATCCGCTGGATCATGGAAAAACAAAATAGTTCCAGAAAAACATTTATTTCTGCTTTATCGACTATGCCAAAGCCTTTGACTGTGTGGATCACAATAAACTGTGGGAAATTCTGAAAGAGATGGGAATACCTGCCTCTTGAGAAACCTCTATGCAGGTCAGGAGTCAACAGTTAGAACTGGACATGGAACAACAGACTGGTTCCAAATAGGAAAAGGAGTACATCAAGGCTGTATATTGTCACCCTGCTTATTTAACTTATATGCAGAGTACATGAGAAATGCTGAACTGGAAGAAGCATAAGCTGGAATCAAGATTGCCGGGAGAAATATCAATAACCTCAGATATGCAGCACGCTTATGGCAGAAAGTGAAGAGGACCTAAAGAGTCTCTTGAGGAAAGTGAAAAAGGAGAGTGAACAAGTTGACTTAAAGCTCAACATTCAGAAAACGAAGATGATGGCATCTAGTCCCATCACTTCATGGGAAATAGATGGGAAAACAGTGGAAATAGTGTCAGACTTTATTTTGGGGGGCTCCCAAATCACTGCAGATGGTGACTGCAGCCATGAAATTAAAAGATGCTTACTCCTTGGAAGAAAAGTTATGACCAGCCTAGATAGCATATTGAAAGGCAGAGACATTACTTTGCCAACAAAGGTCCATCTAGTCAAGACTATTGTTTTTCCTGTGGTCATGTATGAATGTGAGAGTTGGACTGTGTAGAGAGCTGAGCACCAAAGAATTGATGCTTTTGAACTGTGGTGTTGGAGAAGACTCTTGAGAGTCCGTTGGACTGCAGGAAGATCCAACTGGTCCATTCTAAAGGAGATCGGTCCTGGGTGTTCATTGGAAGGACTGATGCTAAAACTTCAACTCCAATACTTTGGCCACCTCAAGTGAAGAGTTGACTCATTGGAAAAGACTCTGATGCTGGGAGGGATTGGGGGCAGGAGGAGAAGGGGACGACCGAGGATGAGATGGCAGGATGGCATCACTGACTCGATGGTCGTGAGTCTGAGTGAACTCCGGGAGTTGGTGATGGACAGGGAGGCCTGGTGTGCTGCGATTCATGGGGTCGCAAAGAATCGGACATGACTGAGTGACTGAACTGAAGAGAATGCAGTATGACTCTGATTGTGAAAACTGCTGATATGTGTGCCTTTTCTATCCATTTTGGTTTTTGTGGGGGCACACCATGCAATTTGTGGGCTCTTAGTTCCCCAACCAGAGGTCCAACCTGAATCCCCTGCAGTAGATTCTCAGAGCCTGAACCACTGGACCACCAAGGAAGTCCCTGCATAAGGATGAGAAAGCATGATTTTCTTTAAAACCAAATTATGTAGGTAGACGAAAATGAGTAATGTTTAAAGCCCCACCAAAACTAAAAGACTTGCTTTTGCTTTGCTTTTTAAAGCCTCTTTAATGTGAAAAAAAAATCATTCATTAAAGAATGTTGCTCTCCCGCTGTGTGATACTTATTTTATTGGGTAACATTATATAGATTGTCACATGGAACCCAGTTAAATGTCTGTTCCCATTTTGCCTGTTGTTTGGCAAGTCTGATATGCATACCCTTTTTTTTTTTTTTTGAGATAATCATGTGTTTAGAGAAAGCTAATATTGACTCAACTGGCTATAGAATATTTGGGGAGAACACAACTGCAGAGCAGATCCACTCCCCCAACCCCTGCCCCTCTGTAGCACACCAGCCAAGGTACTGTCTCTCCTGGATGACAAATACACCTCTTGGATAATATTCTCTATACCTTTATAGGGTAGAATCAGATTTCATAAAGCATTAAAAAAATGAATTTTTCCAGAGTTCAGATTCACATAGCAATAGAATATTCATAATAGACTTTTGAAAGTTCTAAACTATTTTTATGAAGCAGAAGTAAGTGACAAGTAAATAACTCTCAAGGATTTAATTAACACTATTGCCACTGTATGTCGAATAGATTTAGTCCTATCAGGCATACCGTCTCCTTTTACAGAACTATGCAGTTTTAATTAATGTTCATGGTAATGACCCTGAGATACTTATAGGGTCCTATTCTAAATCATTAAGGAATGATCAAATTATATTTTATGACTATTTGAAGTCAAGTCAACCTATTGTATATAAATTCTTTAAAAATTCATTATAGATGTATATACAGTCTCCCTAGAATAACTCATTTTTCAGTAATTAAGCATTTCTATATGTGTAATGAAATGAATTGTTGCTTAATATAACATGTTAAATGTAACTTTAGTGTATTTTTCTGAAATTAAAAAAATTACTGCATTATTGTCCATAAAAGAGATAATTTATAGCCTAACAATCAACATTAAAAACAAAACACCATACTCTGAATTCAACAGTAGTACTCAGCATAAAGATGAGTCCAAAGAGAATGCATTTTCACTTTTATAGATGCTTTCTAATAAATGAACTACCTGATTATAACCAAATATTCAAATGATTTGTGATCTTTTTTCTTTACTCTCTCTACACCTCAGTCATCTCCAGATAAGACCACCCACCTTCAAAGAATTTAGACTTGAGAATAGTTTTGAAAACTAGAAAACCCATTTAACCATTAAGCTGTAGAAGTCTGCCATTAGTACTCACGATAAAGTGACAAGACATCCTCATCTTTGGTCTATAAGAATTCAGCTTAATCATGCCAGAAATATTATTTATGGAGCTGTAATATCCACATCCTTCAAATCCTTAATAAAAGTCATTTTTTTTCTAATTATAAAATTAAGATGAGACTTGCCCGGTGGTGCAGTGGTTAAGACTCCATGTTTCCAATGCAAGAAGCACAGGTTTGATCCCTGATCCAGCAACTAAGATCCCACATGCTACATGCCGGGGGCAGGTTAGTAGGATGAGTTCTCATACATTGTTAATGGTAATGCAAAATTGTACTGCACTTTGGAAAACAATTTGGCAGTTTCTATAGTTAAACACACTTTCACTATAACTCAATAATCCCAATCCTAGATATTTACTCTGGAGAAATGAAAATATGTGCCCACACAAGGACTTAAATGTGAATGGTTATGTGAGCATACGAAATAACTTCAGTCATGTCCAGCTCTTTGTGACTCCATGGACTATAGCCTGCAAGGCTCCTCTGTCCATAGAATTCTCCAAGTAAAATATGCTGGAAAGGGTTGCCATGCTCTGCTCCAGGAGGTCTTCCCAACCCAGGGATCAAACCTGCATCTCCTTTCGGCTCCCGCACTGCAGGTGGATTCTTTACTGCTGAGTCCAAATGTGACTGATTATGGCAGCCTTTATTTATGATAGCCATACCTGTGGAAACAAGTGTCTACCAACTGGTGAAAGATAAACACACTGAAGTCGTACATTGAAATAAGAATGAATAAACACCTGATACAGACAAAAGCTGAATCTCAAAAACTTTATGCTAAGTGAAAGATGCTAGACACAAAAGGCTACATAGTGTACAATTCCACTTACATGACCTTCTGGAAAACTGAACTCTAAGGTTAGATCTGTGGTTGCAGAGCTGGGGGTGTGAGGAAAAGACTAATTGTAAAAAGGCATAAAGAGACCTTTGGGTGAGGAGTGGAGATGTTCTATAAATTCATTGTGGTGGTTACATTCCTCCTATATCAACTTTCATCAAATTATATATCTAAAATGGGTGAATTTTACTTTAAGTACACTAACAATAAACCTTACTTAAATGGTAACCAAAAAAAAAAAAAAATGACACGATTAATGGAGAAATTGTGGAAATGCAGAAAGACATTAAGAAGAAAATGAAATTCATCTTTAATCTCATCAGCCAGGTGTTAATTTTCAGGTGTAACATTTTGGTATATCTTTCTGGATTTTTTTTGCCATACATACACTATGAGTTCACATGACAGCTTTTCAAAACCTTAGCGTTGTTATAATTTCCATGTCATTCTTTTTGGCATCACTCTTAATGACAGCCTAATCAACTAAGACTCCTTGATTCTTAGTTGGGTTGTGACATTTTGCTCTTGACTGATATTGGTGAACATCTTTTTCTTCATTCTCCCCTGAATTTTACATGTGTCTCTTATACTAAGAATCTAATTTTATACCAGTAAAAAAGCAGCTAGATGATGTTATTGATACCTCATTCTAGAAGGCATAATTATAGTGAAAAAATTTAGATTTGAAATTGTTTAATGATTTATTTAGTATTAGTTATTGCTTCGAATATCTTTTATTTCTGTTCATTTCTTATGAAAAATTTTTGTCTGGCTACTAGGAAAACTAAAGGAAGAAACTGTCATATTTTCCCTCATAGCATTGGTAACATTTACATTATGCAGAAATGTTTACTTCTGTCGAATATAACTTTTTTTATATTGAGACAAAAACTCTAATGAGGAATTCCTTTCTAGACATGTTTGATCAGTGGTGACTTCTTCCGTGCATGTTCTATTGAATTCTTACAGTACAGTAGCCCATAATGCCTCAAGGCCCAACATTCAGATGCTTACCTTGGTTCCAATCTTGAATTGTCTTTCATTCTATTCTTCACAACATCCTTCAATATACCCACGTGCATCCACCCACCCCTTCTCTTTCTCTCTTCACAGAGATCATACCTTTTCATTTCAAATGTGTCGAGGCATCATTTTGAAGGAAGTTGCTGCTGACAGTATTATCCTTCTGCAGAACCTTCGCCATCAGCCAGACTTCCACCTGTTTGTGGTGGTGATGGTTTGCGTATCAGTCCTCACTGTCGCTTCTGTCTGACCAGCATGCTAAGTGAGACAGGTTGGAGAAGCAGCCTGCGGTCACAGGCAGAAGTTTCTCCAGATGCCCTCTTGACTCCGTGGCAGCTGTTCGCTGCGCATCTTGCTGGTGAATTTGTACCGAGAGCATCTGTCGTGTCCACAGTATACATAGCTCTTGAGGTCATTGCTGTTAACCCTGTAATAAGCACTGGGGTGTGTGCCTTTCAGAAGAGGAAAATTGCATAGGGAAGACAGGAAGAGAGCAACTAAACACCTATCACTGGAACCACAGAAGAGAAATTAGAGGCTGGAGCAAAGGTGGGGCAGAGGCTTTTCAGGGGCCCTCAGGAGGGGAGAATGAGCACATGAGAACAGTACTGACGGATGTTTCTGATAGTCTCTAACTGCATCAGTACTACATTCAGAAGCGCAGACAATAGGGTATCCAGAGTATGATGAAACAATACAAGTTCGCAAAATACTCCCGTTAACTAATGTGCCTGAGAGAGAGAAACTACATCATTGATTTGGGCAGTTCTGGTGATGTTTTCTAGGCAGGAGCCTAGGATTTATGTCAACTTTTAGTCACTCCATTTCTGTTTGTGTGTGTGTGTGTTTTTTCCTGAAAATTTAGAAATACAGGGAATAAAGATAGAAAATTAAATCTTCCATAATCCCATGACTCAAAGCATTTTGAAATATCTATTTCATATATTTCTTTTACAAATTGCAAGTCTCTTAAGTATATAGTTTTGAAACTGTTTTTTCATAAAACATTATATCATGAGATATTCTTTATGTTATTAATTTTATCAAAAATATTTTTTCAGAGGCAGCATAGTATTTCTGTGTGTTTTCCAGCATTTATTAAACAATTCACCTACTGTTGGACACTGTTACCTTTCTTCATAATATGAATAATACTGTTCTATTTATCCATGTAACATATGTATACGTGTGTATGTCTGTTTCCCTAATTCCACGATGAAGAAGTAGGGGGCTGTTTTTGTATCAGTTAAGTTCAGTCACTCAGTCGTGTCTGACTCTTTGCGACCGCATGGACTGCAGCACGTCAGGCCTCCCTGTCCCTCACTAGCCCCTGGAGTTTACTCAAACTAATGCCCATTAAGTTGGTGATGCCATCCAACCATCTCACCCTCTGTCATCCCCTTCTCCCACCTTCAGTCTTTCCCAGCATCATGGTCTTTTCCAATGAGTCAGCTTTTCGCATCAGGTGGCCAAAGTATTGGAGCTTCAGCTTCAGCACCAGTCCTTCCAATGAATATTCAGGACTGATTTCCTTTAGGATGAACTGGATAAATCTCCTTGCAGTCCAAGGGACTCTCAAGAGTCTTCTCCAACACCGCAGTTCAAAAGCATCAATTCTTCGGTGCTCAGCTTTCTTTATGGTCCAGCTCTCACATCCATGCATGACCACTGGAAAAACCATAGCTTTGACTAGATGGACCTTTGTTGGCAAAGTAATGTCTCTGCTTTTTAATATGCTGTCCAGGTTGGTCATAACTTTTCTTCCAAGGAGCAAGCATCTTTTAATTTCATGGCTATAATCACCATCTGCAGTGATTTTGGAGCCCAAGAAAATAAAGTCTGTCACTGTTTCCTCTGTTTCCCCATCTATTTGCCATGAAGTGATGGGACCAGATGCCATTATCTTAGTTTACTGAATGTTGAGTTTTAAGCCAGGTTTTCACTCTCCTCTTTAACTTTCATCAAGAGGCTCTTTAGTTCTTCTTCCCTTCTGCTATAAGGGTGGTGTCATCTGCGTATCTGAGATTATTGATATTTCTCCCAGCAATCTTGATTCCAGCTTGTGCTTCATCCAGCCCAGCGTTTCTCATGATGTACTCTGCATATAAGTTAACTAAGCAGGGTGAAAATATACAACCTTGATGTACTGCTTTTCCTATTTGGAACCAGTCTGTTGTTCCATGTCCAGTTCTAATTGTTTCCTGACCTGCACACAGGTTTCTCAAGAGACAGGTCAGGTAGTCTGGTATTCCCATCTCTTTCAGAATTTCCCACAGTTTATTGTGATCCACACAGTCAAAGGCTTTGGCATAGTCAATAAAGCAGAAATAGATGTTTTTCTGGAACTCTCTTACTTTTTGAATGATCCAGTGGGTGTTGGCAGTTTGATCTCTGGTTCCTCTGCCTTTTCTAAAACCAGCTTGAACATCAGGGAGTTCACTGTTCACATATTGTTCAAGCCTGGCTTGGAGAATTTTGAGCATTGCTTTACTAGCGTGTGAAATGAGTGCAATTGTGTGGTAGTTTGAGCATTCTTTGGCATTGCCTTTCTTTAGGATTGGAATGAAAACTGACCTTTTCCAGTCCGTGGCCCACTGCTGAGTTTTCAAATTTGCTGGCATATTGAGTGTAGCACTTTCAGAGCATCACCTTTTAGGATCTGAGATAGCTTAACTGGAGTTCCATCATCTCCACTAGCTTTGTTCATAGTGATGCTTTCTAAGGCCCACTGGACTTCACCTTCCAGGATGTCTGGCTCTAGGTGAAGTGATCACACCATCGTGATTATCTGGGTTGTGAAGATGTCTTTTGTACAGTTCTTCTGTGTATTCTTGCCACTTCTTCTTAATATCTTCTGCTTCTTTTAGGTCCATACCATTTCTATCCTTTATTGAGCCCATCTTTGCATGTCATGCTTTCTACAATAAGGTGGTCTTATTTTACACTCTGTGAGCAGTGAATAGGAAAGCCCATCATTTCAGCACCCCTTAGCCAATATCCCATATCTTTTTTAAAGGGGGGCAAAAAGTATGTTTGCTCTTTTGGCAAAGAATAATTATTTTCATAAAACAGAAACTAAAATTTCAAGCTAAGGTTTCAATTTTAAAAATCGAGAGAAAGTCTAAAGACTTAAGACCGTCAACAAACTGTTAGCTAAAGAGCTTTTTATGATCATTCAGAATTGTATATAATTTAGATTAGTTTGAATACCCTCTATAATGTTAATTCTTGACTACAGAAAAAGGAATTGTGGTAAAATATTGAAAAATCATACTTTAATTTAAAAATTAGATCTCTGTCATACTTTTTAACTTCTAAAATGTTTTCCACTTTTGTGGGAAGTATGTGATATAATTTTAAATAGCTCTCCATGACATGCTCATACTTGATTAATATTTAATTTCTTCCCTTTCCTCCTCAATCCTTAAGCCTACATCTGTGTATTCAGTAAGAACAAAAGTTCTGTTCTCCAGTGATTAACTACTTAAATCATTTCAATTCAGGTTACTAACAGCAATGCACAGTTAAACAAAAGTCTTGGTTGAAACCATTGTTGAATTATACAATGTCACTTTCATTAGTATCTGAGTTTCATAGTTAGGAAAATTTGCACGAAGAAGCTCACATGTCAAATAAATATCTTAGTAACAGGGCTTGGACCTTAACAATCATCACATATAGTTCTTTGATTTGATAGTTGAGGAATTGGCAACTGAGATCGGTACAGGCACATCTTCGGGACACTCAGCTGGAAAGAGACTCTTCATCCTGGGTTCTAGACTCTGCAGCCGGCTCCCTGCCAGGCCACACTCCTCAGCCTCTGTCACCTGTGAGCTGAAACCTCTGGTACCCTAGCCTCAATTCATAGCATGCGTCTCTCCTGAGAAATATGTGTAAGAATACAATTCCTACTACTTCTTTGATTTCCTTTCTAACTCCAACTTTGCTCAGTTTGTGGAGAGAACTGACAAATTGATAAGGCACATATATCAATTCCCTTTCAGGAGCCTTAGAACAGACTCAGTCATTTTGTAACACAGAAGTTGCGTGCTGTCACAGGTTCCAATTGAACTAAACTTCACAGGCTGCTCTCGAGAATAAATACCTATGGAATAAATATGATTATGTGGCACCACACCATTATTCATATAAGATGTTTTTGTTTTTCTTACCAGATATCTGTATGCCCTTGGGCAGAAGGTTTGGAAAAGATGGAAAAAACGTTACTTTGTTCTTGTTCAGGTGAGTCTACTTTTTTCCTGTCATATAATCACTATAAGCCAATCAAACTTTTATTTGGGTTGTATCTGTCAGTATCTACTGTATTAGAAATTAAAACTGAAAAATTTAGAAAATATTTAATTCATTTAAAAATGAAAGTAGTAAGGCCATTCCAATGCAACTAACCTTTTTATTTAAAATAAGTATTTTTACAGGGCAAAAATTTTAGTGAACTAAATGGCATTATTTTATGCTTTTGTGTACCTCTTCAATGTCTGGATTAATAAAAATAGAATGCATCTGTATTTTCAAATCAGCTTCTGCCTTCAATCTGTTGCAATCTCAGGTGAAATTTAGCATCTGGAAAACTCCACTATATGCTCTTGAGAGAGTAAGTGTGAAACAGGTGAAGATGTTTAAACATAATTTTAAAAATGATTTTGACCTCACAAGTCCCCTGAAAGGATTTTGAAGATCCTCAGGATTCTAGGACCATACCTTGAGAACCACTGCATTATTCTGATGTTTTATAGATAAAAGTTATCCCATTAAAACATGCCTTTAAAAAAAATTGTATCATATATATCACTTATTCAGAGGTACAGATTTTTTAATTGCCTTGACTGGTAGATTTGTTTGTGATAGGATTCTGAATATAGGCAGAGTGCTACAATGTACAGTTCAGTAGACTCTTGTTTTGGTGTTTGAATTATGAATGACCTTTGCTCATAGAATATACTCATTTAGTTAAAGTTACTTTAAAGAATACTTTTGAGTAATAGTCATTCCAGTTCATGATAAATTCAAGCTGTCTTATTCTCAATGAATATATATGAAAAGAGAAGCTCTCTTGGTATTGTTAATATAAAACAGTCTGTAAAATCTTATCGATTCCTATCCACACATTATTGTTGTTATTCAGTTGCTAAGTCGTATCTGAACTATTTTGCAGGCCCATGTATAGTAGCATCCCCCCCAGGCTCCATCTGTCCATGGGATTTCCCCAGACAAGAATGCTGCAGTGGGTTGCCATTTCCTCCTCCAAGGGATCTTCCCAAACTTGCATCTCCAGCATTGGCAGGTGACTTCTTTACCACTTGAGCCCCAGGGAAGCCCTGCTCACGCATTAAGCAAGTATAGACTAGATCAGGTTAACATGGTGATATCCCAAGGAAGGAAAATCGTTTGCTATCTTCCAGAAATAATCTATCTACTGCTGGGTAAAATTATTTTATTGATGTGCCATAATAGCATGGTAACTTCATGAAACTGTAAATTTTTAATCAAAAGTGGGTTTTTTCCCCGCCTGGGTAAAGTGTAACTTTTTCTTATGAAAATAGAATTGAGAATCCTGTGGTGGTCCAGAGGTTAAGACTCCAGGCTTCCAGGGATTGCAAGGGCCCTTGGTTCAATCCCTGGTTAGAGAACCAAGATACCACATGCCATGCAATGCAGTCAAAAATAAATAATAACAAAATTTATAATAAGTAAATAGAACCAATATTTGGTCAACCAGATTAATAAAATAGGCACATACATTTGCACACACACAGACAATTTTTTTATATAAAACCTGCACATCTGCTTTGAGTAAGGGCTCCCTGTTGGGAGTTCTCAATAGTCTGTCCTCCAAAAGTCAAGGCATCTTCTTTGGTTTCTAGGCTTAATTTCTTTACACTGGCACAAAAATTTAAATTCATTTACTAGGCAGTTTGAGCACATATCTTTCTGTACATTTTAATTTTATTTCCACTTGTAGATTTTCTCACCTACATCTAATTTAGCAAGTTTGTTAGTGACTTGTCTTTGTCAAATCTTTCCAAAGCATTCAAATAATTTTTCAAAAAACTGCAGCTTCTTTTTCATGGTCATATATCATGCATTTACACAGAATATCATAAGTTCTCATCCCATAAATTCAGTAGCTGATGCTATTGGCCTAATCAAACGCTACTGATTCTTAGTAAGCATAGAGTTGAACTGGTGGAAATAAGAATAAGAACACATGAGAATGTCACCCGGTAACCACAGATTTCAACATGTCATACCTATTAGTCAGTATGAGTTTTTAAGAGCAATTTTAGGTTCACAACAAAATGTAAGGGAAGGTACAGAGATGTCCTGTCTATCCTCTGTCCCCACATAACCTCCTCCACTATCAACATCACTCATCAGAATGGTACATTTGGTACCAAGGGTGAACTACACTTGACACATCATCTTCATCAAAAGTCCATGCTTTTTATTAGATTTCACTTTTGGTGTTGTACATCTGTGTATTTGAACAAACATACTGTTTATCACTGTAATATCATTCAAAACATTTCACTCCCTTGAAAATCCTCTCTGTTCTGCCTGTTCATCTTCACCCTCCCACCTTTGGCAACCCCTGATCTTTTAACCACCAGTTTGCCTTTTCCAGAATGTCAAAGTTAGAATCTTGCAGCATGTAGCCTTTACTCATTAGCTGTTTTCACTTAAGAATTTGCATTTAAGGTTTTTCCAGGTTTTTTCCATGGCTTAAAAGCTCATTTCTTTTGAGCACTGAATAATATTCCACTGTCCAAATGAAGCACAGTTTATCTATTCACCTACTGAATGAGATCTTGGTTGCTTCCAAATTTTGGCAATTATGAATTGAGCTGTTATACACATCTGTGTGTGGGTTTTTGTGTAGACATAACTTTCCAGCTTCTTTGGGTAAATACCAAGGAGCATGATTGCTGGATCATATTCATTATTTTTAAAGAAAGAATCCTGTAGACATCCAGTAAAGTAACAGTAGGCTAAAAGAGTTTCTAATATACATTCTTTTAATATGAAAATTAGGCCTTAGTAGATCAGTTTTGAGAGTTCAGATGGACACCTTATGTTTCAAGCCAGGTAAAGTTCAGGATAATCCTTTGCTCCCTACCTTATTTTTTGATCACAAGAATCAAATTACAGAGCAACCATGTATATGTTTATTATCACCCCATAAGACTTTATAAATAAAAGAAGAATTTTCTTCTTTTACTCAAAAATTCAAAAAAAGAATTTCAGTGCTTTGAGATCATTAATTGTTCTTTACGGAACATTAACCATGTCTTTGGAGAGCTGGAAAATTCTCCATATAACAAAAATATGTTTAACATTTTAACAGCAACATTCAGTTTAAACCAAAGGAGGTAAACCTCTATACTCTATAATTAAAATTTAGGATAAACACCACCAAACTTTCATGAATTCAGAAGTATTCTACTGACATATTATCTTAAAATTTGAAGTCATATTTAAGTATTGTGAAAGTGTTAGTCACTCAGTTGGGTCCGACTCTTTGCAACCCCATAGACGTTCCTCGCCAGGCTTTTCTGTCCTTGGGATTCTCCAGGCAAGAATACTGCAGTGGGTTGCCATTCCCTTCTCCAGGGGATCTTCCCGACCCAGGAATTGAACCCAGGTCTCCTGCATTGCGGGCAGATTCTTTTACTGTCTGAGCCACCAGCGAAGCATTGTATCTTTATACAAATATATGTATATACACATATTCACACAGAGAATCCCATGCCCAAGTGTATTGAGATTTACATGCCAGTACTCTGACAACTTTTTAAAGTGTTAAATATAATTGAGTCATCCTTTCAATTCCAAATGTAATAGAAAGATGGATGTACACACTTCAAAATCAAGATGGGTATGTGTGGAGATTCAGCAAGAAGGACTCGTTGGGAAGAAGTAGGTCATTTTATTAGTATCTTTAAAGATCGCTCTCATTCTGTTGGCACATGGCTTGTGGATCCATACCTGCAGGCCGCACTATTGAAAGGTGAGGGAGTTGTATCCAGGAGGACAGTGTACCCCTGCTGTGTCTGCTGCTGCCGTCGGCAGAATGGTGCTCTGGTGATAATGTGAATCTCATCACCACTTGTGAGTGTGTATTATCTGAGTGATGGAGCGGAGGTCCAGCCATCAGCCCAAGAATTTGTGCTCATAAAAATTGATTGAGAGTCTCGTTTGCTCAGCTGCAAAGTCGTTGTTCAAAGTGAACACTTGCGGAGCTGCTGAGGTGAAGAGACTTTTCAGAGACTCTTGTATCAACATTTAAATCAGAGTTGAAAATGGGAAAGTGAATTACTTATCATTGTGGGGTGTTAACTGAGCTAAGTAAGATTAGTTTTGGACCCCATTTACATTCTAAAGTTGGTATGCTTACAGTGTTAAAAAGATTTTTCATGCTTTTTCTAAGAGGCTGCATTTGTTTCTGATGAAGGTGAATTTGGGTCCAAGCCAAACTGAAAGAACAGTGATTTTGAGGAATATGTTGCAAATCTTCCCAAAACTTACATGTGTTTTTATTAAACTTATATGTGTTTCTTATTAATTTTTCTAAAGCATATTCAGTGTTTTAGTGTTACATTTGGAGGATATCATTGATGTAAAGTACTTATGACACTAGTATGTTTTAGTTCATTGTAATAAACCATTTAATGGCTTTAAAAGTCCACATTTGTATCTACAATTTAAGCAAACTGAATTATTTCATAAATCTGTATTCAGCTAATACCTCTGCAAATAACTATATGCCCTCAGATGCTGCATATTTTGTGGTGATATAAAAATTCCTGAAGCACTCACCTATTAATACAACTGTTGCTGTCTTTAATATTTATTATGCAAATATGGCAGGCATTTATGCAAAGCACTTTTTTACCACCACACTATCTCTTTTAGTCTTCAGAATAAGATTTGAGGATAGGTATTATTATCCCCATTGTTCAGGTTAACTTGATGTACAAGGAGGTTATATATTAATAATTTGGCCAGAATTATACAGTTAGTATGCGGTAGGTAGCGTCTGGTGATCAGATCCAGTTCTGTCCATCTCTAGAGGCTAAACTCCCATATCCTTTGTCACTGTGCCATGATCAAATAAATGCACACAACTAGAGTTGATCTGAAGACAAACAGGTATGTGCATAATCATTGTGGAACATTCATTTCATGAGGTGCACAACAGTGTTACTACGTTAAAGAAATGGTCAATGAGTGACGGCATAAAGAGACCCGCACTCATGAAGCCCACTTGCCGCGGGACATTACTGGAAACTGAAGTAGATAGACATCTATGTTGTTCTGGCCTCGTATCAAAGTGTTCACTGCTTATTGTCGATGTGTCAGAATCATGACTTGAAGTTGCTGCAAACAACAGCAGGCTATCAAGGCATAATGTTAATTACATATCAGCTGAGCTGGCGCAGGATGTAAACAGTCAGCCATGCCACTAAGTGATCTGTACCTGCTGGAAACATACGAGGGCCCCTCTCTTAATGAGACGCCATCAAAATCTGCTCTCAGCTTAAAGAAGTGGCTGCACCAGCCTGTTGGTATCTGAAATATCCTGCACACCCTGCAGCCGACTGCTGTCACGTTATCTGAGAATGCCACTACTTCAGGAAATTAGGTTTAGTCTTAGGACATAATCTGATGTTTGCTAATAGTAATGCCAAGTGAATAGATACACTGCTGTCAAATCAAGAAAGTCACGGGGTAGCATCTCTCTGGCTTTACATTTTAAACTAATTTAAGATATACAAACCCAAGACGCGCTCAGTATAGGATAAACTCAAACCATACACAAGTCTTTGTGGCCCTCATCAGAACCCCTACCAGCATGGCCCCCTGATTTCAGTCTTTTCCCCCAATGGCCAAGTAGCCTCTGCTAGTAGTCTGAACTTTTAAACTTGTTTCAGTATAATCCAATCCTAATGGAATCATCCGCATATATATTTGTTCTCTGAATTGTTTTGACCAGCTTTTAAAATGCGTTATGGGATTTCCCTGGTGGTCCAGTTGACTAAGCCTCTGTTTCCAGTGCAAGGGGCCTGGGTTTAATCCCTGGTCAGGGAACGATATGTCCTGCATGCTGCAATGAAGATTGAAAATCCCACATGCCACCAAGACTGACACAGCTAAATAAATTAATTAAAATAAATATTTAAGATAAATAAAATATAAAACAAGTTACCATGTCATTATCTAAAAATTCACTTTATTCCTTTTAATGGATGATTGATTCCATAATTTAGTTTAAAATAATTTACATAACAGTTCCCTGTTTTTAGAAATTTAAATTCCTTTCTTTAATCTACAAATAATGCTGGAATATATATGCTTGATCTTTGGGCTCATGCATGTGTTAGAGTATTCCTATAGAAATGAAATTGCTGGGCCAGAACATAGATACCTATAATATGAAGTAAGATTTATAAAACTTGATGGCTCATGAATATTTAAATATTCACTGAAACTTACTTTTTTAAAAAATTTGTCTTTTTTTAATAGTTAATGGTCATTATGAGTCGAGTTGCATGTATTATTTTATCTTTCAAAATGCACATAGGAAAGACAATTGAAAATTCTTTTGGCTGTGGGAAAAAAATCTCAGAGGAAAAGGATTTTTTAAGTTTCCTTTTTATGATAGCCTTTGTAATAATTAAGTTTTCTGTAAATGAAATAATGCATTTACTCTTCAAAATAGTTGTAAAATATTTTGAAATGATCATTTACCTATGTCTCAAGAGTTAAAATTATAAAAGAAAGTGGAATGAGAGTAGAGCTAAATTTGATAAGGAATATCTCATAAGGATCAGGAAATGATCCCAATGCCAAAATTCCTCTTTTACATGTACCTTGTGTTCCTTTAAAATTTGTGTTGGTATTTTCATGTAGAAAAATATCTGTTTCTCTTTTCTAGCTCACACCTACATGAAAGAGTAAAGACCTATGAGTGAGGAATGTGCAATGTTGTAACCGTATTATTTATCTGAATTGAATGTTAATGGACTTGACTGTTTTATAAGACTCAACTTTAAAATGCTGTATGTTTATATGTTTATATGTATGCACGCATTCATATGCTTATATATCTTTACACATACATGTGTAGTGTTCCTGCTGCATAATAAAGACTTGATAAATGTAAGATAGGTAAATATTATCTCACCTTTAATTTGGGCTCCTTCTCAAACCTATATAAAACATAAAATTGATTTATATTTGAGCATCTGTGCATGTGTGCTCAGGTGTATCCGACTTTTTACATCCCTATGGACTGTCCTCATCCAGGGGAATCTTCCCGACCCAGGGATCAAACCTGCATCTCCTGCGCTGAAGGCAGATTCTTTACCATTGAGCCATCGGGGAAGCCCATATTTGAGCATCCTTGAACCAAAACCATGGTGTCATTTTTGTTCCCTTATTTTTTTCATTACGCCCATGTCAATCAGAAAATCCTGTTTTATCTACAGCCAGAATAGTATCCTGCTTACATTCAGTTCTTTCCATCTTCTCTGCTATCATTCTAGTAGAAACCATTATTATCTTCGCATGGATTTTCACAATAGAATCCCAGCTGTTCTCTCTGGGTCTACTTTCCAGCATTCTCCTGACCATCCATTCTTCACATTGCCAGAATAATCTATTTGAAGCATAACTCAGATTTTGCCAATTTTCTGTCTAAATTCTTCCATGACTGCCTATTACAGTTAGAAAACCTCTGACCATAACCAGGGGAAAGTCCTATATATGGTTCCTATTGTGGCCTCTAGCTTCGTCTCAGATGAGTCCTCGCCTATCACTGAGCAGCAGCTTGACTTGTAACGTTCTGCGTCCAGGTTAATTGCAGTGCCAAGAACTGGGGTTTAGCACCTCCAGGTCACCAGCCCTCTCTTTCAAATATACAATAATAGGAGTTTATTTTTAAAGTGTGATTTCTGCACAAATATGCCTTTGAATTAAATCTCCCTACCTTTCTTCCTAGGACTGGGAAGCCTGGTCGTGCTGCAGGTCGTGAGGTCAGACATGACTGAGTGACTGAACAGACACCACACACCTTTCTTCCACTTGGTTGCTGCTTAGCTTCTTAAGCATCTAAGAAATTCAAAACATTTATTCTACCTTTTACATTTCCCCCATGACTAGCTTGTTCTACCTACTCACTTAGGTTTCAGATCAAATGTCACCTGAAATGGGTCTTTTTTCCCCACCCAATCTGAAGTGACTCCCTGTCACATTACCCAATTTTATATTTCTCAGAACATTTTTCTCTGATCAGAGTTATCCATCCTTATATATTTATTTATTATCTCTTTATCCCTTCTAGAATATATGCTCCATGAAAATGAAGACCTTGTCTGTCTTATAATCTCCTGTGAGTAGGCTGGCTAAATATTTGTTCAATAGATGAATATATGTGAGTCAGTCTGAGCACTGTTTTTAAAAAGACTGCCTTTCCTCTTTCTATTTTATACCCTGATGCTAAATCTTTTTTGTGCCATTTGGTCAAGACAGTAAATATATATTCCCTTCAAATCCATCATGATCTTGAAGAATGCATTCATTTTCCTTGATTAAATTAAGCTCTGGGATTTTTTTTTTTAATAACTCTAGCAGCACCTTTGGCCTCTGCCAAGAACATTTCCAGCTAAGGATTTTTAAGCCTTAATCTTTACTGAAATTAGACGGTGGCAGTTGCTAAGCTGCCAGCTGTTAACATGATCCCTGCAGTAGGAACCCAACATACAAACCAGAAGGTGGTGGTCTCTAAGAACTCATCGTTAGCACTTACACGTGTGGACACGGACAGGTGTTGAACAGGTTGGCAAATGAAAATAAAATGGGAGGTATCCTAGATCAGATGCTGGTACCTCATGGGACCCCAGCAAATTAAGGTGCCCTGTAATGCCAAAACAGCCTGATTTAACTCTGTCCTCAGATTAAAGTACATTTATATCCCCCAGTCCTCAACAAATCCGTTGTTTATGGAGTTATTAAGAATAGATTGGGCTAAGGATATTGAATGTTTATCATGGCTCTATCTTTCCGCTGAATGGATTTTCAGTCGCAATATAGTATATTATATAAGCTTATAAGTCAGCTTATCCCTGAAAACAAATACCAGATCAGAATAGGTCCGACCACCTGTTTCTGTCTAACTCCCTGGCATGTGGAGATGGGCCAGACTGCCTTCAGCTGGGAGCACAGGGAGCATGGGGAGCCCCTGGCCCTTCCACTTAGCCTCCCGCAACATGTATTAGGGCTTCCCAGGGGGCACTCACTAGTGGTAAAGAACCCGCCTGCAAATGCAGGAGACATAAGAGACACAGCTTCGATCCCTGGGTCAGAAAGATCCCCTGGAGAAGGAAATGGCAACGCACTCCAGAATTTTTGCCTGGAGAATCCCATGGACAGAGGAGCCCGGCAGGCTGCAGTCTTAGAGTCACGAAGAGTCAAACACAACTGAAGCGACTTAACAGCCACGCACAGCGGATATTAAAGATTAGTGCCGACTGCTAATGCATTATCTCCAAGTGGGATTTCTCCAGTGTACCCTCACCCTGGATGCTGGCTGCCAAACCAGTAGCTACACGGTGTTGACACTGTTCAGAAGGGTTCACTTGATCTTATGCTACAGGTTCATTGTAGGGTTTGCCTCAGTAAGGGGATTTAGCGTGACCTTACAAAAGAAATGGGCAAAAGTGGAAGGCTCTTGGGGATATTAGAGGAACCAAAAGAGTAAGATGCAGTGTCATTTTATGGAAACAGAACCAGGAGCTAGTGAGTCAAAGGACAGTGTTCATACTTTTTTCTGCTTCTTGAACCAAAGTATTGAAAAGCCAGACTGCACTGTTTTCAGTTGTCTCCTGGGTCAGATTCCCTAATTGTCAGTGACAGCTTTGCTGGTCGTTGGTATTTTGTTTCTCTCCCATCTGTGCTCTTTGTTAAACCTCAGGGCCCAATCATGTGTGGTAAACTCCAGGACTGTTAGGTGACTTTTGAAATATTAAAGTGGTAAAAGAAGTAAAACATAAAACACATGTTCAATACTTGCCATTTAAATCACCATGGTTGTCAAAAGTAGGTGATTTTTCTGAAGCTGGTGGCTTTTTTGCTTGGATATTTTTTTCTTGGTATCTCCAAAGATTTTTAAATTGGTGCTTAAACACGTCCATCATGTTAAGCAATAATCGTGTTATTTAAAGGTAGCTAGAAATACAGTACTTAAAGCATAAAACAGCAACTGAACCTGTACTTCAAGTTATATAAAGAAAAAAGCAACATAGATGTAAGCATTTACACCACATATGAAAAACAAGTAGCCTTTTGACAGGTAGTTTTTAAAGCTAGATCTTAAATAGCAAGCAAATTTTTAGCACTTTAGGGATACTAGGCAAATCAAGGCTGGACTCTTAATACATGACAATGAACATGACTTGTATAAAGACCTTTAGAGATTAATCTTTTTTGTTGTTTTAAGAGAATCATTTTTAAAATATATACATTGAAATATATATTCATGATAATATCCATTAGAAATAGAGGGAATAATATCTACACTACATTTAGAGGCATCTCTGATTTTTCTTCTCATCCTCAGTTTCTTGTCCCTTTATGTATTCAAATATTCAACAGGTATTTTCAGTACCATGATCGCTATCTTTTTAATGGAAAGAAGCAACCCATCAGCCTGGGGCGAAGGAGATATATAAGTTGGGGAGGACTCAGTGAGCCTGGAAAGCAGAAGCCTGAGGCATGAAGGCCAACAGGCCTTAGTCATTCCCAGCCTGGAAACATACAGCCTCAAAATGGGGTCAATCCTGACATCACACTTTCCTACCTGTTACAGAACAAAGTGTATCTCTAACCCACAATGGAATGCCTCTAGAAAGACACATAAGAAGAGAGAGAGGGATGATGGATCCCTGACAGCTGGGTTTGACTTATCGGGAGACGACTGCGTATCAGGCAGGCATGGTGCTAGCTTTTCTGCATTAGGATCTCCAGTGCTCACAAGGGCTTCCCAAGTGGTGCTAGTGGTAAGGAACCCATCTGGCAATGCAGGAGACATGAGAGACGTGGGTTTGATCCCTGGGACAGGAAGATCCCCTGGAGGAAGGAATAGCAGCCCACTCCAGTATTCTTGCCTGGAGAATCCCATGGACGGAGGAGCCTGGTGGGCTACAGTCCACTGGGAAGAAAAGAGTTGGACACGACTGAACCAACTAAGCACACGATGCTCTCAAAGACCTGTAGAACACGTGTTATTGTTGTCTCTGTTTTATAGAAAATCAAGCTGAGCAATACAAGGGTTAGAGTGAGATGTCCCAGGTCTTGTCAAACAGAAGCTGAAAAGAATAAGGAGAAGTAATTGAGGGAGAAATGAAAGTGGGACCTAGATTTGACATGGCAGACTCATTTGTTAAACATGGTTTATCCCCCTTCACTTCCAATCAAAATACTTCCAATATTGAGATATGATTGTCTTCAGAGAGCCCTTTTCTGGATGCTTTATCAAAACTAGACTCCCTTCTCTGTCATACTCTTTACTCTGTTTTATTTTTCTTCAAAACAATTCATTCAAAACAACCCAAAATTGTTGTAGATATTATTTATCTGTGATCCAGTCTTCTCCATATCACTGTGTGAGAATTGATATTATTTTTCTATTTTTTTCTTATTCTGATGCCGAGGACATTATTGTATACTCAAGGCTTAGAAAAAAATGCACTGTAGATATTCAATAAATATTTGTTGAATGAATGAATAACAGGCAAAACTACCTATGGAAGAAGATAATAAAAATTGAAAGTGGACATAAAACTACAGTTAGTTATTTGCCATTCTGACTAGTAAGAAATGAAATACTAGTTATCACATCTCTGAAAGGTATTAAGGAAGAATCAGATGCATCTTCCTAAAAAAGACCAGAGAGAAATAGGAGGGCTCCCATCAGTCTTCAAACTGTTTTGCTAATTTCCTGGATTTTACAGCTATAGGTCACTGTAAACTTAATAGTTACAATGGAGGTAGTTTCTAAAATAAAACCATTAAAACGATCATAAACATTCTCAATCAAATTTGAATATTGTTGTGAGTTTATGTACATCTCTAACCATTGCAAATTGTATACTACTAGCTTTTTCTCCTTGAATTCTTATTTCCATGACTGATCCCCAACAGAATTTTATTCTTAGGAAATAATTATTATGCATCAGTGGGCTTCCCTGATGGCTTAGCTTATCTGTGTAATACAGGAGACACAGGTTCAATCCCTGGGTTAGGAAGATCACCTGGAGGAGAAAATGGCAACGCACTGCAGTATTCTTGCCTGAGAAGCCCCATGGACAGAGGAGCCTGGCAGTCTACAGTCCATAGGGTCACAAAGGGACACGACTGAGCGACTAAGCACACATTATGCATCAGAATCTTTTTGATCCCTCTATCGTGCTTTTCTGCAATTAAAAATGTCTACAAAATTGGAATAAAAAACTCTGTGTTGGAGTCCTAAACCCCAGTTCCTTAGAATATGACCTTATTTGAAAATAGCCTTGTGTGTGTAATCAAGATGAGGTCATACCAGAGAAGGGTGTGCCCATAATCAAGTGTGACTAGTGCTCATATTGAAAAAGAGGGAGCTTGGAAGCAGATACACACACAGGAGAATGCCAAGTGAAGATGAAGGCGGAGATGGATATGATGCCTCCACAGGCCAAGGAGTGCCAAAACTTCCCAGCAACCCACTACACGTGAGAAAGACAAGGAACAAATTACCCTCACAGCCCTTAGAAGGAACCAACCTGCTGACCCCTTAATATTTCATCTTCTAGCCTCTAGCACTTCAAGACAATAAATTTCTGTTGTTTAAGCCAAATAAAATAAAGATCCAGAGAGCAGAGAGAGCCGATATAAAGAATAACACAGGAAGGCCAAAAATCCCCTTACCCTAAAAAATCTTTGTTATTAAATCTTTTTCTCCTAAACTCCCAGATTTATTTCCCCTTGTCCCTCTGTTTGAAAGAAACAAGCAGTCAAACTGCCTCACCTGAAGAAAAATAAAAGTCAAGGGCTTCCCTGATGGCACAGTGGTGAAGAATCCGCCTGCTAATGCAGGAGACACAGGTTGAATCCCTGGTCCTGGAAAATCCCACATGCTGTGGGGTGGCTAAGCCTGTGTGCCACAACTACTGAGTCTGTGTTCTAGAGCCCGGGAGCCACAGCTTCTGAAGCCCACGTGCTGCAGTTACCGAAGCTCACACGTCCTAGGGCCCATACTCCGCAAGAGAAACGACCACAGTGAGAAGCCTGCACACCCCAACTAGAGAGCAGCCCCTGCTTGCTGCAACTCGAAAAAATCTTGAGCAGCAACAGAGACTCAGCAGGGCCAAAAACAATTGCTTTTAATTACAAAAAATGAAACAAGAGGAAGAGTAAATAAAAATTCCTGTGACCAGAAGGCTTTAAGTATTAAATATGTATTTTGTATTGAAGTATAACTGCAATTATAAGTAACACACAGCTTATGGAAACATATAAGTAAGTGAAGAATAATTATTAAGGTTCAGTTTGACTGGAATTGCCTATGTTAATGAGCTGGATATAGCTTCCCTTCCCAGTTTACCTGTGAATGACTTATTTATTCTGTAATGAGAAAGGGTTTCACAGTAATTCCTTTTTTGTTTTCCAAGATATGAGCATTTCCAAGATGTTTTCTTATAACCTTCCAAAATGTGAACATGGGGAAGCCTGGCTTATCTAAATAAACACATGGGAACAGAACATTTGTCACAGTGATATCTCTCACTGTCTCAAAAATTTTTTCTAGTTCATGAGTTAGATGCCTCATAAAGTGATATATCTTATTGTTTTTAATATTTGGTCATTTTATAACTAGAAGGTTAATTCAAGAAGTCTTTAGAATTAGAGCCTTCTACGGTTATACTGAAAACAAAAAATTATGGAAACCATGTTACTTTCAAAATATGTTGTTTTGCCTCATACAGTTGTAACAGGAAACATGTCTGTCAAAACCTCACTGTCATGTGTAAAACAGCTAGTGGAAATCCGCTGTATAGCACAGGGAGCTCAGCTAGGTCACTGGATGGGTAGGATTGGGGAGGAAAGTCCTAAAGGGAGGCAATGTATGTATACATACAGCAGATACACTTCATTGTACGGAAGAAACCAATGCAACATTGGAGAGCAACCGTATCCTAATTTAAAAAATCGCCACATAAATGCCTGCTAAAGAATGAAAATTGGGTTAGAGAGAGCTGTTAGTTTCTACTTGCTTTCATGCTTGAGGCTGAAGTGAGTTCTGTCACTACTTCAGTGGGAAACTACAAGGAATCAATGAGGCTCTCCTATCATTTGGCAAATAGCAGGCTTTGAAAATCTGTTTGTTCAAGGATAGATTTAAAAAGTGGTGGAGGAGGGACAAAGGGAGACCTATGAAGAGATTCTATAATATTGAAATCAAATATATTGATTTTATTTTTAAAATTTATGAGAAACATGGTCTCTGTTGAAAAGACTGTAAAAATGAGGCGTTGTCTGAGATTAATAAAAGAGTTCTGGGAGAAATCAGAAGGATTAAAACTAAAAACAGCAGCTAATTGATGCCACATTTTAGGTAGTGATGTACAGAAGAAGGAGCTTCCCAGGTGGCTCAGTGATAAAGAACCCACCTGCCAATGCAGGAGACGTAGGAGACTCGGATTTGATCCCTGGGTCAGGAAGATGCCCTGGAGAAGGAAACGGCAACCTACTCCAGTATTCCAGCCTGGAAATCCCATGGCCAGAGGAGCCTGGCATGAGTCAGACACAGCTGAGCAACTGAGCATGCACACACATGCAGAATGACCACTGCTTCAAAGTCAGTTCTATAGAAAAAGAAAAGTTACTGAAAGATAAATCATTTTGTTTATTGAATATAACTTGCATACATCATATAACTTCCTTATATAACTTTCACAAAATCTGAACTTTAGATTTTACATATTATTATAATTAATTACTTCATACACCTGTAACATTTTAGGAATCATTTTTCATGTTTTTCTTTGAGTTAAGTGTGAACTGAAAACTGCTCACAATAGCAGATACTAAGGAAAGAAAGCAAGCATCCAATAAAATAAAAATCTGCTTTTCTAAGTGTGAAGAGAAGAAGACAAAACAGATGAACAGAACAGAAATAAGAATAAAAGTAAAAAATACAAAAGAAACATTTTGTGAAATTTGAAAGATACTAGTCTGCAGATACACAGACTTCCCACATTTCAGGAAGTTTAATGAAAACAGGTTTTCATCTAAACATTTCTTTCAAAATATTTTTTCATTTAAGGTTGTGTATGTTGCTTCAGATATCTCCTTAACACTGAACTGTAGAAGTCAGGAGAGTTACAGCTACAGAGAATTGATGGGAAATTTTACAACTTGAGAATTCAATATACCTCCAAGAAGTTGTTCATGAATAAGAGCACTGGAAAGAAATACTGGGTTGGCCAAACCGTTCAGGTTTTTCTATAACAACATCTTACCAGAAAAAGTAAAACCAACCTTTTGGCCAAACCCAGTATTATAATATGGTCAGAGATTCAGAAAATACACAATTCACTTTCCTGAAAATATTTAAAGGGAATTTCTGATAGTTGAAATGTAAATGAGTGTGCAGTGCTATGCTTAGTTGCTCAGTTGTGTCCAACTGTTTGCAGCCCCATGGTCTGTAGCCTGTCCATGCTCCTCTTCTCTTGGGATTCTCCAGGCAAAAATGCTGGAGTGGGTTGCCATGCCCTCCTCCAGGGGATCTTCCCAACCCAGGGGTCGAACCCAGGTGTCCCATATTCTTTACTGTCTAAGCTACCAGGGAAGCCCAAGAATACTGGAGTGGGTAGCCTATCCCTTCTCCAGGGAATCTTCCTGACCAGGAACCAAGTAAATAAGTTGTAGTATCTCAGAAATATCAAACTTAAAATATAGAAGAATTAGCGTAATGTTAAGAAACAAAGATAGCTACATCTAAATTACTGTTACAAAATATTTTGACTCAAAGAAAAACTTGAAAAATTATTCCCATAATAGGTTACAGACTTATGAAGTAATTAAGTAATTATAACAATATGTAAAATGTAAACACCAGATTTTGTGAAAGTTATATAAGGAAATTACATACTGTATATAAGTTATATACAGTAAAAAAAATTATTTGTCTTACAGTAGGTAAAGAAAATATAGGGTCAATGATGCCTTTGAAAACTTGTAAAGTAACTGGTAGAGATTAAAAATAGGATGCCAAGGAATTTTTAGTAACCATATAGCAGAAGACAGAAATATATATGTAAAATTCATATGTATCTATGAATTTTTAGTTTAAATGAGTTAAATGGACCTAGTGACAGATTCTTGGAATGGAATAAAAACCAAAATCCACATGTGAGACATACCACAGACAAAAGGCTAAAACACAGAGAGAAAGTAGGATGACAGTGTTAAATTCAGACCAAGTTAAATTCAAGAGGAGGATTAAATATATGAAAGGATTATACTTTTATATCAATTACAGATTTAAACATTACTATAAAACAAATGAGGGTGATTTATCAAATACGTACCTGAGAGAAGATAAATAATAAACAGATAATGCCTCAACTTGTTTGCTGCTCAACTCGCTTTCCTCTCTCTCCCATGCCATTAGTAGTCTTTGATTATAGATTCTTAGACACCTAAGTAACTGTCTTACACCTATCTTAAATAGTAGCTTTGCCAGAATTTGAGGCAATTAGCTTGTTATTTGGGCTTCCGTGGTGGCTCACATGGTAAAGAATCTACCTGCAATGCGGGAGACCGGGGTTCAGTCCCTGGGTTGGGAAAATCCCCTGGAGGAGGGCATGGCACCCCACTCCAGTACTCTTGCCTGGAGAATCCCATGGACAGAGGAGCCTGGCGGGCTATAGTCTGCGGGGTCCCAATGAGTCGGACACGACTGAGCACCTAAGCACACAGAGCACAGCTTGTTATTTGGGAATACAGTTGTTTGTAAGTTCCAGAACGTGAGTTTTAATGTGATACACTGGAAGGACTATTTGCTAGATTGTAGAGACTTGTGTTCTCCATTCCAGATAGCAGTTCTCTTTCTGGGTGACCTTAGGAAAATCATTTTCCACATCTGTGAACTTTGTAGTTAAAATTGCAATCTCATGGGCTCATACATAACCCTCATCTCTCAATAACAGTATGTTTCAGAGAATAATCTTATGTTTTCTTTTCAGTGAAGCTTAGCTCTGGGAGTAGATACTTGATTTAGTGAGAAATCATAGTCTCTAGTTTCCAATGTATTATTTTAAAATCCTCACCACATAATTGAAACCTGTAATTCTAGCAAATGTAACAATATTTTGTTCCATTGGTCAATTTTTACTAATTAAATAAGTACCTTGTAGAATGTTATGACAGTACTCCCAAAAAGTAAATCTGTAATGTTGAAAAATACAAGAATCCTGTGTATCATTATCACCCTCATTTATATGTATCTGATATACATGTGGAATTTGGAATGAAATTATACATTTTATTATGTTCCATTACAGTTTTGAAGCTGCTTACAGTTTTTTGTCCAATCAGCTTTCAGTTTGCAGTACATTTTATTATATTGGTCTCTTTTCTCTAAGTAGAAATGCATGAAAGATAGAAAGATACCATTACTTATATGTACCAGATGTTTTTGAGGTTAAGAATTTATTTTAAAATGTGAATAATCACTCCCTAAATAGTTGTTTCCCGAATTAATTTTTGCTTTATTATTTGTTGTTTTATTTTATTTTTCCTGAATTTTCTTAGCATTTTGATGACCTTATGGTGAGAAAGTAAATTCAGTGATCTATAAGCTCAGTTCAGTTCAATCACTCAGTCATGTTCAACTCTTTGCGACCCCATGAACTGCAGCACATCAGGCCTCCCTGTCCATCACCAACTCTCAGAGTCCACCCAAACCCATGTCCATTGAGTCAGTGATGCCATCCAACCATCTCATCCTCTGTCGTCCCCTTCTCCTCCTGCCCTCAATCTTTCCCAGCATCAGGGTCTTTTCCAATGAGTCAGCTCTTCGCATCAGGTGGCCAAAGTATTGGAGTTTCAGCTTCAACATCAGTCCTTCCAATGAACACCCAGGACTGATCTCCTTTAGGGTGGACTGGTTGGATCTCCTTGCAGTCCAAGGGACTCTCAAGAATCTTCTCCAACACTACAGTTCAAAAGTATCAATTCTTCGGTGCTCAGCTTTCTTTATAGTCCAACTCTCACATCCATACATGACCACTGGAAAAACCATAGCCTTGACTAGACGGACCTTTGTTGGCAAAGTAATATCTCTGCCTTTTAATATGCTGTCTAGGTTGGTCATAACTTTCCTTCCAAGGATTAAGCATCTTTTAATTTCATGGCTTCAGTCACCATCTGTAGTGATTTTGGAGCCCAGAAAAATAAAGTCAGCCACTGTTTCCACTGTTTCCCCATCTATTTGCCATGAAGTGATGGGACCAGATGCCATGATCTTAGTTTTCTGAATGTTGATCTTTAAGCCAACTTTTTCACTCTCCTCTTTCACTTTCATCAAAGAGGCTCTTTAGTTCTTCTTCCCTTTCTGCCATAAGGGTGGTGTCATCTGCATATCTGAGGTTATTGATATTTCTCCCAGCAATCTTGATTCCAGCTTGTGCTTCTTCCAGCCCAGCATTTCTCATGATGTACTCTGCATATAAGTTAAATAAGCAGGGTGACAATATACAGCCTTGACGTACTCCTTTTCCTATTTGGAACCAGTCTGTTGTTCCATGTCCAGTTCTAACTGTTACTCCTGACTTGCATACAGATTTCTCAAGAGGCAGGTCAGGTGGTCTGGTATTCTCATCTCTTTCAGAATTGTCCACAGTCCAAGAGTAGCAAGAACCATTAAGTGTCTCAAGTTATTAGATTCACTGTTCCCAAACCTAGCTTTGGGTGTTTTTCCAAATTAGAAGAAGTCTTCTTATAAAGTAATTCATATTCTTTGAGAAAAACTATAAACAGTGATGGAGAAGAAAATGGCAACCCACTCCAGTACTCTTGCCTGGAGAATCCCATGGAAGGAGGAGCCTAGTAGGCTACAGTCCTTGGGGTCACAAAGAGTTGGACACGACTGAGCAACTTCACGCATAAACACTGAAAAAAAAAACTGTAAATGACCTATATATAATTGTACTCTGCAATAATAACTGCTGTTCATATGTATGAATAGTGTTTACCCAAAAAAGTGCACTCTACATTTTCTTAAATCTTCTCTTTATGTTGTAATACATCTTAGAAATAATAAAGAATTGTGCTGCTAGGGACATCAGGGTGCATGTATCCTTTTGAATTAGTGGGTTTTTTTATTTTTCAGATGTATACCCAAGTGTGGAATTTCGGGTCACATGGTAGTTCTATCTTTAGTTTTTTGTGAACCCTCCATGCTGTTTTCCATGGTGACTACACCAATTTATATTCCCAGCAACAGAGTAGAAGAGTTCCTCTTCACTAACATTTGTTGTGATCTTTTTGATACTAGCCATTTTGACAGGTGTGAAGCGATACCTCATTGTGGTTTTGCTTTGCAGTTCCCTATTGACTAGAGGTATTGAGCATCTTTTCATGTGCCCATTGGCCATCTGTGTGTCTTCTCTGGAAAAACGTCTATTCAAGTCTTCCACCCATGTTTTTAATAGGGTGACTTGGTTTTTTGATATTCAGTTGTATGAGCTATTTATATATGTTGGATATAAATCCCTTATTGGTCATTTGCAAATATCTTCTTCTATTCACTAAGCTGTCTTCATTTCATGTTGATAGATGGTTTCCTTTGCTGGGTGAAACCTTGTAAGTTTAATTAGGTCCCATTTGCTTATTTTTGCTCTCATTTCTTTTGCTTTAGGAGATGGATCCAAAAAATATATTGCTATGGTTTATATCAAAGGGTGTTCTGCCTGTGTTTTCCTCAAAGTTTTATGGTCCCAAATTTATATTTAATATAACTATTTTTTAATGGCTCTTCTGTTAATAGTTCATAAAATTTTGCCCAGAAGGTCATCAAGTTGGGAAATGCTGGATCATAGGCATAAAAGACCTAACTGTAAATGGATAAACAAAAGGTGCTTTAATCTCTGAGCAAGGTTTTAAAAAATGCTAACATTTAATAACTTATACGCAAATTTTATGTTATGGTTTTAAACTTGGGCAGTCTTCTGATAAAAAACTAAAAGATAAATTTAATGCAACCAATATGTAAACTTTTTTCTCATGCAGGTTAGCCAATACACCTTTGCTATGTGCAGTTATAGAGAAAAAAAGTCTGAGCCTCAAGAATTAATGCAGCTTGAAGGATACACTGTGGATTACACAGATCCCCACCCAGGTAATTCCTATCTGAATCACGTGTCATGCCTCTCCTGTATTCATGAAATTCTCATAAATATCCTGTGTCTATTTTCCATTCAAACTCCATTCAGTAAATGGAACATATTTCATTCATATACCTAGCTAGATAAGACTTGATGGGATTTAAATTAGGTCTTTATGAGTCTACTTAGTTTTAACCATAACTCACCATCTCTGTTAACTTAGTGAAAGGATGAAATATTTGAAAGATACTATAATATGGAAATTATAGGATAGGTATCAGCAGTGCTTGCAGAAACTTCCTTACTGAAAAGCAAAAAGGTACAAGAGACAGAAATAGGGAAAGAAATGGCTAATGAATTACTACCATATATTATATTCTACTAATTTTCTCCCCAACAATGCATACTTAATATTTCTCTCCCTCCCTCCTAATGTATTAATGCTGGGTATAGTACTGGATATTCAGTGTCTGAGATTAGTGAGTGAGTGAGTAAATGAATGATTATGTGGAGATTAATAAAATTAATAAGCAAGGTAAAGAAATATATGTATTTCCCTGGTGTCTTAGTGCTAAAGAATCCACCTGCCTATGAAGAAGACGCAAGTTTGATCTCTGGGTCAGGAAGATCACCTGGAGAAGGAAACGGAAACCCACTCCAGTATTTTTGCCTGGGAAACCCCATGAACAGAGGGGCAGGCTACAGTCATGGGGTCGCAAGAGTCGGACATGACTTCACGACTAAACAATAAAAAAGAAATAATGTATCTGCTAAAAAATAGAATAAGAAATTAATATAGAGAGATGAAAAAAGAGTCCGTGATTATATCCCCTAATAAATCACTTAAAATCCAAAATATCTTCCCTGTGAAAGAGTTTTGCAAATTTAAAATACTGTACAATGTAAATATCATTTTAGTCTTACCTGTATTGTTTTCGGCTAAACTGGTCATATCTGTTTCCTACATATAGAATGAGAAATGTGCTAACAGATAAGGAGTGTCTTCTCTGGCATGAAATACCAGACTTTGCTATGCATTGTTGTGTGTGTTGCAGAACTCTGCTGTATTATGAACTGTTTCCTAGCCTATTTTTAATTTCCAAAGTGATATGGAAGTATAAATCTTTCTCATATCATTTCCCTTCAATTCTTCAATTGTGGATATGATTCAAAGGCATTGAGCTGCAAATAGCAGATCAGTTCTTTTCCATGAGACCATTTAATGAACGAGGCTGAAATCTGCCAACTGTATGAATTTTTAACAATTATTTTTTCCTCCACAGGCCTTCAGGGTGGGCATATGTTCTTCAATGCTGTTAAAGAAGGAGACACTGTAATATTTGCCAGTGATGATGAACAGGATAGAATACTGTGGGTTCAAGCCATGTACAGGGCCACTGGACAGTCATATAAACCTATTCCTGCAATTCAAGCCCAGAAGCTGAATCCTAAAGGAGGAAGTCTCCATGCAGATGCTCAACTTTGTAAGTTTTGTTGAAAAATAATTTGATTATCAATTAGTAACCTTAATAAGATATAAAATTGTCTGAGTCAAATTTGCTCAGTATTATGGTTTGCATCATTACCTGATTCCTAATTGAATAAAAATAGTTCATTTTAGTAGTCATAGAATAAGTTATCTAGCTTTTCACACAAACCTGGATTAAATGGTACGTGTGGTTTTCAGTCATGAATTTGCCAGGCCTTGGGGTATCTCTGGAAATCTCAAAAGCATAAGAGAAAGTTTATTTAAACTTAATGTAATTTTTAACTTATATGTTCTTTTGAAATGGGAAACATATTGCAAAATCAAATTGGCATTGATAAGATTCCAGAACACCAAAACGATGAATTGTCACTTTTTAGAGTTGTTCTTAACAAACCAAGAGAATACTAGGCCTATTTTCTGATGTAAGTCAGGAAAACAAAAGTCATCAAGGCAACTTTCTTTTTCTAAATACTTTTATATTCATGTCACTTTCTGTATGCTAATTCAAATCATTGAGAACTAAATTATTTGTTTTAATTTTTAAGTAATTGATTGCAAATTATGTAATAATGATAGAAACATTTTCAAACATAGCTTTAGTAATCATTAAACCAAGTGTTTTAACTTGTTATACTCCTTTCCAAAACTTCTCTGTTTTTTCCTGTAATGTAATAAGTCAGTTTGTCTTTAACTATAAGCTTAAATCATGACTTTTCATTCAACACCCTTCATTCTCAAGCTTCATCTTCAGGGGAGCAACATTCTGACTTCTCTTACTTTTCATGCATCAAATAACTACTTCCTGTTCTGTTAGGCAGCCATTAGTATTACATTTAGACATCTTAAACAAAAGCACTTTAGGCCAAATAAAGATGGGATATAAGCTCATGTCTCCTGCATGCTTTAGACTTCCTAGTATACACCTTTAAACTTAACCTGATCCATCTTCAAGTGATTATGGTACTTCATACATAGTGCATGCTCCTCACAATCGTAGACTTCTGCATCTCCCTTCCTGGCTCCTGTACAATTCTGGTCATGCATCTTACTTATACAAACGTTATAAATCCCACAAAACATTGATATTATTATTATGCCTGGAACAGTCAATTACCTTTTAAAGAAATGTAAATAATAAGAGAAAATATTATATACTCAAACACGTAGTTACCATTCCTACCACTCTTTATTCACTTACTGAGATATTTCACCTCCCAAAGGATGTCCTTTGACTTTTCATATGCGCAGCTTTTAGTTTTTTTATGTAAGAAAATGTCTTCATTTTACCTTCATTTTGAAAGATGCTTTTCTTTCAGTTCTTTAAAGACTTTGCCCTGCTTTCTGCTAACTTGCTTTTTTTCTTCCCTGATGAAAAATTTTGGTATTATTTTTGTTTCTTCCTCTGTACATAATGTGTGTTGTGGTTTGTTTCTCCCCCCTCTCAAGCTGCTTTAAAACCTTTCGCTTAAACACTGGTTTTGAGCAATTTAATTATGATGTACTTTGGTGTAGTTTTCTTCACAAAAATATTCTTGAGTTTTATTCTAAGACATAGTTAAATTACTCAAAAGAAATTTAATCCCTTCAGGTTTAGCTTTTAGGTGGAGCCAAATAACATCTAGTCTGGGCTCCCCTGGTGGCTCAGTGGGTAAAGAAATCTGCCTGCAATGCAGGGGACCCAGGTCTGCTCCCTGGGTTGGGAAGATCCCCTGGAGAAGGAGATGGCAACCCACTCCAGTATTCTTGCCTGGGAAATCCTATGGACAGAGGGGCCTGGCGGGCTGCAGTCCATGGGGGTCGCAAGTGTTAGACACAACTTAGGGACTAAACCACGACCATCCAGATGCCAACTGATAAGCAGTGAAAACTGAAGTTTTACCTTCTGGCTGTTGGAAGCAAGCACTGTTCTAGTCTCTGTGTGCATGTGGGCACTGTCCCCTCTAATCCTTTGAGGATTCTTCCCCATCCTCATATTGTTGCCTCCATTGAATGATGTGCTCAGTATTCATTTGAACATGGAGTGAGGTAGGGGGAGGAAACAATCATCTTTCCTGCAAATTTCAGCAGTCCTGACCTTCCTGAACTGTCAGCTCCCATCTTCTCAGCCCAGAGAGACCCTTAGCTCTCCCTGAGTTCTTCCCAGAGCCACCGCTTTGAAAGTTTCTCCGGGTATTAACCTGAGGCAGCTAAAAGGCTCATCTCAGTGGTTTCCCCGCCTCTCAGGAATCACTCTGCTATGTTGCCGAATGTCCAAAATTTTGAGAACTTTCTTAAAAGTATTTTTTTAATGATTTTAATGATTTTTTAATGATTTTTTTAATTAATGAATTTTTTTTTAATGATTGTTTCAGGTAGGAGGGTTAATCTGCTTTAAATTATACTGTTTTGACCAGAAGCACAGTGATTGTTTTCTTTGTTAGAGCAGTATTTCTCAGCAAGACTGTCATTTTAGGCTAGATGATTCTTTGTTTCAGGGGGGCGGNGCTGCTGCTGCTGCTAAGTCGCTTCAGTCGTGTCCGACTCTGTGTGACCCTACAGACGGCAGCCCACCAGGCTCCCCCGTCCCTGGGATTCTCCAGGCAAGAACACTGGAGTGGGGTGCCATTTCCTTCTCCAGTGCATTAACGTGAAGAGTGAAAGTGAAGTCACTCAGTCATGTCCAACTCCTACCGACCAGGCTTCTCCGTCCATGGGATTTGGATCCCTGTAATAACTGACTCCACTGTCCCAGGTCTAATGACCAAAATTTTCTCTAGATATTGTCAAATGTTCCAGGGCACAGAGACAAAGGTGGGGAAGGTTACTGCTGTTTAAGAACTGCCAAGTTGCATTGACTTGGAAATTATTTTTATGAAAATGTCTCCCTCATTTGCTTGTGTTCCAGTATATTTTTTTTTTCACATCTTGAGTATAAGGAATACCCAAGACATGTACTGGTGTTATAAAGGAAGTTGTTGTTCAGTGGTAAAGTCGTGTCTAACTATTTTGCAACCCTATGGACTGTAGCCCGCCAGGCTCCTCTCTTCATGGCATTTCCCAGGCAAGAATCCTGGAGTGGTTTGCCTTTTCCTTCTCCAGGGGATCTTCCCAACCCAGGGATCAAATCTATGTCTCCTGCATTGGCAGGGAATTCTTTATCACTGAGCTACCAGGGAAGCCCGTATTATAAAGGATATCATCCATCTTACACAAAGTGGGAAGAGAAGTGGTTGGGAAGCACTGGGTCAAGAACATTAAAATCATAACTTCCTGATATGGATTTAATAAAAGATCAGATAATCAGTTTAGTAAGAGAGCCATATAATGTCTTCCCAGCAAAATCTTTCTATTAGATAGCAATGTATTGTCAAGGCAGTGTTGATCCGGCTAAGTGGAACTGAATTTTTTAGCCCTTGATTAACTTGCTTTAAAAAAAGCTAAATTTGTTCTAAAACTCCAAACTGTTCCAGTCGTGTTAAGAGGTTTTTTTGTATTTACTCACAGACCCTGATGTTTTATCTTTAAGAAGGAAAGGAAAGAATAAAGAAAAATGTATTTCTGTCTCATCTAAATGAGGTACTGACCATGACCTTTATCAGAGATGCCATTGAACTGATCCAGAGAGTAGTTTTGCCTTAATTTTCCTCTCTTCCTTGACTTCCGTATTATTCCTTTCTCTCTTTCTTGATCATCTCTTGGAAAGACAACTTCTAGAGTCATTAGTGGAAACTGAGAAAATGACATAAAATTTAAATGACTAGAAATAAGTGTTTCTAACCCATTTAAATATGTTTTTCATTTCTTTGCTGGCCTATAGCTGGTAAGGGTAAGTATTTTTATGACTTTTTTTTTGCTTTACTGTATGAAAATTTTTATAATGATAAAATTTTTTCAAGTAATATCATGATCTTATTTGCAGTATCATGATACTGCTTTCTAGGCAAAACTGGAATATTTACATTAACCATGTCATTTAGGAAGCAGAAAAGTTTATTTTTGCCACAACAGGAAAGTAAAAACAACCTAGTATCTCTCATTCATGTGAGCATAAAGGAAATTGCTATGAAATTGTTACTGTAGCTTGCAAAAATGCTCTGTAATGTTAAGTGAGAAAATGCTAAATTATATATGTGATGTGATATTATTGCCACTGTTAAATTTTTTTTAATATAGGTAGAATTATACCTAAAGTATTTACAGTGGATAAGTTTAATTAGAGGGATTGATTGCTAATTCATTGCCTCTGTTTCCTGAATTTTCTTTCAAATATCTATGTTACAACTTTAAAAAGAAAAGCTCAGTTTTAAATCCAACCATACTGAATGGTTAAGAATAGTCAGAACAAAATAATAATTATCAAATCTAACTTATTAGGGACAACATTATTATCTTTTTAAAAATATAAATAATGGTGTGTATTCATAGATTTATCTGATAAGTGGATATATTCTACTTCCCTGTTACATTGACTTTTAAGATACATGGAAATTCTAAGGAAAAAAGTGAATTAAAGCAAGGCTGGAGGAAAAACTGCTATCCAGTTTTTCTGCTTCAAACTGTGCACTGTCTTTTGCCAAACTGCCAGACAGTGTTTGGTTAAACTATCCTTCATTTTTATCCCCAAACAAAAGATTATGCAAGCACCTTTTAAAAAAATTTTCCTTTCACTTAGGCACAAACATAAAATGTTGTGTTTGTTACCTAATACAATACAGTAATAGCTAACTTTCAATAATAAATCAGTGTCAAAAATGAACCTGAGTACTTCTTTTCAATGTTAAGCCAAATTTTTAAAAAATTCTTCAGTCAGATTGTAAACTTATATTTAATGTTTTAAGCTAATTCTCCTCACTGACCCTAGTAAGTTAAATTTCACCCTTCATTGGTAAAATATGATGAATAGATTATTTTAAAAAAATGTTTACTTTACTATGATTACAGGTCTGTATTGTTGATTAAAATTGTCATCGTGTGAAAGTATGATCTGTTATCTGCTGCAGAAAGTAAGACATATAAATCTGTACATTCATTTTTAATGTATTTACCAAAATAGGCCAAAAAATTATTTGAGTTAATAATAGAGATATGAACAGACTCCTCAAGAAACAGTATCTACCAACTTTTTCTCTTAGGTCTTCAGCATAAAACGTATAGGAACATACCAGCCAGATAATCTACATAAAATTTTAAAACATTAGCTCTTCCTATTAAAGGCTATATGTGTGCCATAAAAAGGGAGGTGGTAGTTCTTTGTATCACTTTTAACTTGCTGTGAATCTTCAAGCTAATGAAGATTGGAAGCTAAAAGGAAAGTTTAATCGGAGTGGGAGGTGGTAAATGGAGCTATACCCCTAAACACAGGGTAATTCTAAAACAAGTTGTTGTATTTCCAAAGGTTCATTTGCTACTTCATTTAGCTCAAGATTTTGCAGAAGAGACAAGCTCTCAGCTAGCAGCACCCTCTTATTAGTCCTTTTGGTACCTGGGTCCCAGGCCTGGACCCCTGGGCACATGAATGGTCTTAGAAGGTGAATGAATGGCCTCCTCTTCTTCTTCTTGCCCTTTCCCCCAGCTCTCTTTTACCTTCCCTTTGCTCTGTTAATCCCTAATCTCTCTCACACCAGGAACAGCCAAAAAAAAGAAAGGAAAAACATTCGGCATCCTTAAAATTATTTGCAAAGGAAAGAGAAACATTTCAATTAATTTTTTCCTTTCTCACATTCTGAACTCTGACTTAGGTGCCCTTCCTAGGGTTTGGGTTCACTGTGGTCAGCTCCCACCAAATAGCCCTCTCAGCATAGTGGATCTGCCAGCTTGCTAATAGACCTCACAGGGTTTTCTATGCTAGCTATTTTCAAGTCAGTGTTAACTGTTCAGATTGATACTGTGAACCTACTTATTAATCTTTTCTCTTGACTTCCAACAGCTATTAATGAAAAACTTACATTTTCAGATCCCATTTGAATAAAGCCTCTAACATTTCTTAAATCTATTGCAAATAGTAATCTTTCTCAATTTGAGTTTTATTTCATCCACTTTTACCACGCCTGGTGACAGTACTACCTAAAGATGCTAGAGCATGTATCCAACTGTTACCATAGAAACTCTCCACCAGTATGCTCATTTACCATGTCTAACATCTGTACTTAGTCCATAGGTTAATCAACACAATTTATGACAGTTTTACAGTACATTGTTTCATCTCATATCTTGTTGGTTTCTTTTGATAATTTCCTTATATTATTTCAGGAGACAAACTAAACTACCTTTGAAGATTTGATTAGTGGCATGAATAACTTTCTGTTTAAGACTAGCTCCCATAATTTTGTGTTATGATGAACATTAATTGAAGATAATCAAGTATAACTCAGTTTTAAAGCAAGCCTCCTAAGCCTTGGATTTGGTTACATAATTGATTGAAAGCATGATTTCCATTTAATCCAACTGATAACTCTGTGTTACCCCCACAGTTAATTGAAGATATGTTATACCAAGAGAAAATTATATGGAAAATATAATTTTATAAAAATAAACTAGGTATTTAATACTGGCTATTTTCCTTTTTTACTTTGGTTCATGAGAGAATTTTAAAATGTTTTCCTACACAGAGATCAAAACTGTCTCCTTTATAATTTATTCTTATTCATAAATTCATGAAATATAGTAAAGTAGTACATGGTGAAGTATGTTTGCATAAAATATTTGAACTGTGCTGATCAGACATAGAAAAGAAGTAAATACTCAGGGTCTTTACAGCCTGTGTTTGAAAATGGGATAATCCCTAAGAGAACATTTCCCTTTCATCGAATTTATAGCCCTGGAGGGATTGTAGGGTTTTTTTTCTTTTTTTAATAAAAATTTTAGCAGGCTTGCCTGTATGTTTTTTCACTGTCTATGTATAGTCTGTTTGTGGCTTAAATTATTATTGTAAATATTATTTTTATCAGTAACAGTATTTGCTAGAAAAGTACTTATCCGTTACGTGTGTAATTTGGAAAAGCTTATCACATTAAATAATATATGAGTTATATTTCATGAGAAAGATACTTTATAAATTCATTTTTGAAAATATGATTTAATTACAGAAATGAACTATTGACTCAATTTTGTCATGAACTTGTATATTTTATTTTAAAGACTGTACACCTATTATTTTAAAATAAGAACTTCCTTCTATAAACTTTATAGTAAAAGGGGAATTATGGATTTTTTTCTCTGAAATCTCTGTATATCAAGTTCTCAACAGATAAACCATTAATGGGCGTAATTTTTAACATCTTGTTTTGACCTTCTCTGGTGAAAGAAGTAATGAATAAAATTCAGCATATTTTTTTTAAAACTATAATTTCCTAAAGGTGATGCTAAAAACATTGTTTTTACTCAGGTAAATGGAGAGATGAAGATTCTAAGATAAATTCTTTAAAATACAAAATCTGATTACATAATGGGTGCCTTGCAGTTTTCAATATTCTGCCTCCACATTTGATATCATTTCACATTATCATATATTTAACTATATTAAAAGGCGATCAGACATAAGAATAAATACAGGAGAAGTTGGATTGTCTCATTTCTCAGTTCAGGAAAAGCAGTTTAGTTCAGTGTTAAATGCAACTAATACTAATTTACCACATGTAATGTATTTAATCATTCAGATAAGCAATTATTAAATGCAAAAGAATATATATGCCACTTCCTCCATGGACAGAACCTCATACCTCACATCGTTGATGAGTGCCATTCATTGCTTCCTTGTGGCATTCACCTTTTAATATTCTTCATTGATGTGAGATATAAATTAGTGTATCTTTTTTTTTAGCATGTGATTCTGAAGACCCTTCAGCTTGAATTATATACTTCTTCCATCCACAAATATGGCTGAAAGTTGAACTTGACATGGATCAATATGATCTGGGCTAAATATCTAAATGTGACTGATTATGTTAGCATCATGTCCACAGATCAATATTGAGTTTTATTATGAGCCGGACTCTATAATTGGGTGTAATCAATAAACTTTTGTCTCCTTTCCTATTGCAGTTTTAGGGTTCGACCATCTAGGTTTTTAAAAACTACATTTAGCTTGCATTTAGGACTGTGCTGCTTGTGATGACCAGAAATGAGGTCTCTCCGTGAATTTTAAGGAACAATGGGGCCTTAGCTCGACCATTGTGAGAAGAGCCCACTTTTATCTTGATAGCTGGTTGCTTGCCCAATATGCGCAACATCTCTTACGGAGCTAATGTAGTAACACCCCAGCACTCCTTTGGGGTGGTGTGTGGCTTGCTGTCTCTATCGTTAGTAAAGAACTCACATTGAAGACTTTGACAAAACATACCATTGATGAAGGCAATCATAAAAGCTTGCCTTTTGATAAACCCGCAGGGTCTATAGACGTTGAAAGATGCAATCTGTGAAGAACAATAAATTTGGGCCTTTGATTGAAGTGCCATTTGGGACGTTGTGCTTTGTCTGCATATTTGCACAAGCATGATGTTCCCTTTTTCATGTCTCTTAAACTTGAAGCCTGGAAGCATTCATTGCCATTTCTACATTAAAGTTGGTCCCATTAAAAGCTCCCTACAAAAAAGGCTGGAAGTGATCCAGCTGAAGCAAGTGTGTTCATTTCTGCCCTAGTTTGCCATTTGGAAAGCAGGCTTCTAGCCATCGTTGTCATTTTTTTTATGAATAGACCTGGGCTGTTTTCCAGCTCAGTAAATATATACTTAAAATGTATCAACTTTTCTTAATATTAGGGTGGGGTGAGATTATTTCTGTGGTAGATATTTGAAGTAGCTTTGAATGAAAATAGAATTTCCTCCTTCCAACTGATTGGCAGGTTTTTCCCTGTCATTTTTATTTAGGCTATAAAAATATTGTATTTTATGGTTTTTGCTGAATTCGTGGCCTCGTACTTTATGTAGTGCAAAGTATTTATCTGTTATCATGAGACATTCATTTTGTGTTGTTCAAAAACCTCACTTGCTATTATAATTAAACCAGAAAAATAAAGGTGCATGCTTTTCTGAATTCACAGACGCAGACCGTTTTCAGAAACATGGTATGGATGAGTTTATCTCTGCGAACCCCTGCAAGCTGGACCACGCCTTCCTGTTTAGAATACTCCAGAGGCAGACTTTGGATCATAGACTGAATGATTCCTATTCTTGCTTGGTTAGTACAAACCTATCTTATTCCTTATAGGTTAGAGTGAGAGATTTGAGTGAGAAATACTTGCTACGAAATAGCCTTTTATCCCTGACTCATTTAATAACTATAGTTGGAGTTAGGGATAAAGGATTCCAATCGATTGCTTCCCAATTTGAAAATTATACACTTGAAGATCACTGCTGTGCCACTCAATAGCCGGAGAAAGGACTCGAACAGACACTGAACTGTGGTTTCTTGGTCCCGCTGGAGAGGTGGAATGAAAATAGAAGGCTTTGCTAAAGACTAAAAAAATAACCTCTGTGATAGGATTTACTAACACCTATACAGACATTTTAAGGTTTAAATTCTGCTCACCAAATGGTGATGCCATTCATGTCTCTCTCTCATTCCTACAAAGACTACCTAAGTGACGGGAGAGAAACCATGTAATAAACAATATTATGACGGCTGTGTGTAACAGAGGAAAGCTTTAGTTTCATCTAACCCTCCAAAAATAATTGGAATTACTTTATTTTTAAAATGCATTGAGAGTAGCTAAACTGCTGCTTTGTGTTTAAACTAGCCAAAATTTGGAATGCAAGGTGTAATTTACAATTAGAAGGGAAGGAATCCTTGACTCCTTAGAACGTGTGCATTGAACTATAGCTTAAAAATCTCTTGTGCCTTTAAATCCAAGGATTTATTTTGTTGGTGGCGATTCGTCTGAAATTCCTCTGGCCAGAATCTTCATGTTCCTATCACCACTTTGTCTCTTGGCTACTGAACATGGTAGCTGCACACAATAGAGTTACACTCTTTAAGATTTTAGACAGGACATACTCTAAGCTCACCAGAGATATTTCAACAGACAGGAAGAAATGGAACAACTTACTGCCGTGATCATGCTGATGTTCATTAATTCATTTATACTCACTATTAAGTACCTGTTATTCAACATGCAGTTATGTAGCTTAAACCCAATCGAGCCCAAACTTTATAATTAGAGAGTGAACAAGTCATCACAAAACCCTCATCTATCTTTCCGGGGACAAGCACACATAGACTGATCATCAACAGGAACGCTTTCCTCTTGGATTCCACTCCATGGGGTTAGTTCTTGAAATGTCAGAAAGTCGTTTTGACCACGTGGATGACTTCACAGGCCATATGGAGTGTGAGGAGAACACTACAGTGTATTCAGCTGGACCTTGAGGGCAGGTGTGATTAGAAAGAGCATTTGAGCTAGAGATGACCCTGGATGTTAACATGGCTCAGCAGCTGATTTGCACTGTGATCTTGAGCAATTCGCTGAACACCTCTGTATCTATAACATGGAATCATAATAACTAGTATGCATAATAGTTCTAAATATTAAAGATATATACAGTATGTCTAGTACAGTGCCTTCACATCACCACAGTATTATTCTAGTATTTTTCCTCTTCCTTCTTTTAAAATTTTTTTATTGAATTTTAGTGCATTTTATTTTTATCTCATCTTTCTGCATTTCACACTCTTCTTTTCCTTCTCTTTTGTGATTATACTGCCCCTTTTGAAAACTCTCCATCCCCCCCTTCTTTCTCTTTTTTTTAATCTTGAATTAATCCAAATAATCCACTGAAATATTTTGTAAACCAACTCTCCCTAACCTGGCCCTCTCTTATTAGCCAAGCTCATATACACACCCTAACATCTCTTTTCAAGAGAACCAGAAACCGTAAGACATTAACTTTGTTATATTTGTCATTGAAAGACAGTAGAGTGAGAACAATATCCAAAATATTTAAATACCCAAATAATAATTTAAATACCACTGCTAAAACTTACTGAAATTCTCTCAGTTCACTTTATACAGTGCTTTTGGAAACTAGATGATTTCAGTTATCGGGTTTGCTTTGCCATTTTATTTTTAATTGATTCATAGAGAGATTGAAGTCTGTTGGAAGGTTATTCTTTGCAACCCACATTTTAGATGCCATGAATAAATTTGACTAATTGTGAGTGACAGCAGAGAAGAGCAGGTTGCCCCTGCCTTGCTATGGCAGTAAAGAGAGGATAGTGTTAAGGTGTCAGTGGCCCAGACCAGTTCCAAAATTGATGGCATTTGCTGTTTTAAAAACAATATGAAACATACTGCTAATAGAAAAAAAAAAATTGTCAAAAGACACTGTAACACATTTTCTGTTTACAATACCTAATAGTGCCTGCAGAAAAGTGAATTCTGATACAGAAAAAAATTAGAATTTTTTTCTGTTGTTGTTGTTCTTCCTTTTGCAGGGGTGGTTTAGCCCTGGCCAGGTCTTTGTGTTGGATGAGTACTGTGCCCGTTACGGAGTGAGGGGCTGTCACAGACATCTCTGCTACCTTACAGAACTGATGGAACATTCAGAAAACGGTGCTGTCATTGATCCAACCCTGCTCCATTACAGCTTTGCATTCTGTGCCTCTCACGTGCATGGCAACAGGTATTTTTACTTGCAAACACACAGGGAAATGTGGAGGGTTAAACGTGGGAAGAGAGAAAAACGTGCTTTGCCATCATCACCTAGTAACAGATTTTAAATAACAAACACTTCTTGCAAGAGAGAAAAAAAACAACCCACAAAGGAAAAATGTACATCAATATGCTGTTGATTTAGGTGGGCTGCACTTTATGTTTCTTTTTGCCATTAAAACCACTTGAAACACAGAGGGAGTATCTGTGAGATTAGAAGTTGCCTTTTAGTTCTTAGGTACCAGCTAGTACTAGGATCTGCCTAGCTTGAGTGTCCTCTGGATTTCTATTGTAATGCATATATATGTCTGGGTAGGGTTTGTGGGCAGGTTTGTGAATACCTAATGATTCTTGCTTTTCCATGGTGGAATGTGCTTATTGATAAAGTGAGATAAATAATGGGTTGATGTAGGTCTCCTCCCAGCCCCTTCCCTGATCCACACTTGAAGAACAGGTATCCCCTTTTAGCACTCTGAGCCAGTGACCTCACCTCTTGTTTTACCAAAATAGCAAAATACATGTAATGCAGGCCCCCACAACTATGTATCTCTGAACTTAAGTTTGTCTTCTATATTATTTACTCTCTTCTCCCAGTCTCTTTCCAGGGAAACTTGGCTAGCGGGGGCTCCTCCCTTAAAGGAGGTAGCTCTTATCATTGTACCTTGCCTCAGCCATTCTTTCATCATCACCTCTTTATTTTCTTTATATATATATATACATATATACGTGTATGTGTGTATTTTGGCTGTGTCGGGTCTTAGTTGCAAGCTCAGTAGTTTTGACACACTTGGGCTTGGTTGCCCCCAGACATGTGGGATCTTAGTTCTCCAAGCAGAGATCAAATCCACATCCCCTGCATTGGAAGGCAAATTCTTAACCAACTAGACCACCAGGAAAGTTCCTATCTCCCTTTGTTTTATTTCCATTCTTCCCACAAGCCCAAACCTCACAACGTAACAGAACAATAATACTACCTATGTGAGGGAGGGCAAGCTGCTTCATCTAGTTGTGTCTCCACTTACCTGTCTCTAAGAAAGATAGAATAGTATCTCTCTCAGAAATCATCAGTTGTGATAGAGATTCATCAAGCACTTAGAACAGTGCCTGGTTTGGGAGTGGTGAAAAGAATGTTCAGTTCAGTCGCTCAGTCGTGTCCAGTTCTTTGTGACCCCATGGACTGCAGCATTGCCAGGCCTCCCTGTCCATCACCAACTCCCAGAGTTTACTCAAACTCACGTCCATTGAATCAGTGATGCCATCCAACCATCTCATCCTCTGTCATCCCCTTCTCCTCCTGCCTTCAATCTTTCCCAGCATCAGGGTCTTTTCCAATGAGTCAGTTCTTTGCATCAAGTGGCCAAAGTATTGGAGTTTCAGCTTCAGCATCCGTCCTCCCAATGAATATTCAGTACTGATTTCCTTTTAGGATAGACTAGTTGGATCTCCTTGCAGTCCAACAGACTCTCAAGAGTCTTCTCCAACACCACAGTTCAAAAGCATCAATTCTTCGGAGCTCAGCTTTCTGTATAGTCCAACTCTCACATCCATATATGACTGGAAAAACCATAGCCTTGACTAGACCTTTGTTGGCAAAGTAATGTCTCTGCTTTTTAATATGCTGTGTAGGTTGGTCATAACTTTTCTTCCAAGGAGCAAGCATCTTTTAATTTCATGGCTGCAGGCACCATCTGCAGTGATTTTGGAGCATCCCCCCCCCCCCACCACCACCACAAAGAAAAGCATGTTAAGGGATAATTTACATTGTCTAAGTGTGATTATCCTGTCAAACTACCTTTCCCTTGTTCTCTTCATCTTCCCCACAAAACTCCTCTCAACATTTCCCCCATTTGGCTCCTACCTCCTCACTTCGCTGGTGAGCTTACTTAAAGTGGATCTCCTTCTCCAGCTCCACCCTCTTTACTCTCATGGGAAAGTCAGTGCTGTGGAATTCATAAGTCCCTGTGCTTCTGGTAAAGGCTGCTCATTTTCCCCAATATAGCTATTTCAGCTCTCTTCTTTTTATTTTATTTTTTCCTGCCACTTCTTTTTGAATAACTTCTGTTTCTCTAGACCCCAAGTGTGGTATGGTGTTTTGTTTTTATATCTGTTCTTGAACTTGTGAAAAATTCTACCTTGGTGGTCTTGCCACTTTCCACAGCTTTAATGCTGACCTCTCTTTATACAGATAATTCCAACTAAATTATTCTCCTAAGCTATAGGTCTCTATCTACAACTGGCAGCTTGACTATTCTGCTGATGCTTTAAAGTCTCCATGTTTAAAGTTAAATCCATCATCTCGTGAAGCCACCTCCTAAAACTCTCTGAGCTCCTAGCAGAGTACCTGACAGAAAGTAACCCCCGAACACAAAATCTAAGTGCTCATTTGATGAATGAATGAATGACTTTTATTATTTGTGTTAATGTCTTTTCCAGTAATGGCCTATCCATCTTCCATTTGTCTTTTCCTTTTACTTCCCTGATGGCTCTGCCTGCAATGCGAGAGACCTCAGTTTGATCCCTGGGTGGGGAAGATCCTCTCGAGAAGAGAATGCTACCCCACTCCAGTATTCTTTCCTGGGAAATCCCATGGACAGAGGAGCCTGGCAGGCTACAGTTCATGGGGTTGCAAGGAGTCAGACACTACTGAGTGACTGACACTAACTACAGTTTAGTCACTTTTCCTGTTACCCCAAATGAAACCCTCTGCACTCAGCAGACTTTGAGGGATTGGGTGAGAGGCCAGGGCAAGCATGAGACAGTCAGGATAACCGGATAACTAATCTTTGATAGGCAAAGGAAGGGGCTGTTGTAGTAAAAACGGTCTCTTCTCTCTCCAGGCTATACCTTAATTCCTCCTGACCAATGGGTATCAACAGCTAGGCCTCCAAGTTTAGGCAGCAGTCTGAAATGTAAGAGGACAAGAAGACTACAGTGAAACAGGCAAACCCAGAGAGCACAATAGGATCAGCATGTTTTAGTCATTAACACAGAAAGGTGAAATTAAAGTGAGAACATTAAGTGGAAAATTTAGCTAATGTGCCCCCGAAAATGCATGTGTTTGAGACACATGTTAATGGAAGGTTACTGAGGTAACTGGGAGCTCCTGCCACCACATGGGAAGCAGCATGATTTGAATCTGTAGGTTGCCATAGTTACTTCTGTTCTATAAACTATTGCTTTTCTTATGATGGTATACTGTAAAGTGCAATGTAAGGTATGTTTATCTGTTCACGCATATATTATACTTACTATTACACAGTAAGGGCTTCCCTGGTGGCCCAGACTGTAAAGAATCTGCCTGCAATGCCAAAGACCCAGGTTCAGTCCTTGGGTCAGGAAGATCCCCTGGAGAAGGGCATGGGTACCCACTCCAGTATTATTGCCTGGAGAATTCCATGGACAGAAGAGTCTGGCAGGCTGCAGTCCATGGGATCGCAGAGAGACATGACTGAATAACTAACACTTTTGCTTTTCATTACACGTTAAATCCATTTTCCAGGTTAAAATGTGTACATATGCAGGTATCCCTGAGTGGGGTTTTAGAATAGACAGTTTCGATATTCAATAGTCAGTTTCTGATTCAGCATTTAGGTCAGACATATCTTAAGAAAAAAGAAAGGAAAGAGTATAGGTTTTGGGGGAATTTGAACCTCAGTTCAGGGTAAAATGTTCCAAGATAACCTTAAAGACATAATACTTTCTATAATGTTTAGAGTCTAACAAATGTCACTCAGAAATGTCATGCTGTCACAGTAAAAGAATAAAGAGGCAGAAGACCTCTACTTGAACCTTGGCTCTGCAACTTGCAAGCTGAGCCACGTTGCACAAATTACCTAACCTGGGCGTTATCATATGGAAAAAGGGAAGCACTAAGGTGAAGATCCTGGGTAATTATAAAGTACAGTATCAATATGGATTGGACATTATTCTAATATGTGTCCCTTTGTCAGCCAGCCAGGAGCATGTGAATTGTGAGAGGACGAAAAATGTGAAAAATGAGTAGTTATGCAGGGCTTCCCTGGTGGCTCAGCTGGTAAAGAATCTGCCTGCGATGCAGGAGACCCTGGTTCAATTCCTGGGTCAGGAAGATCCTCTGGAGAAGGGATAGGCTACCCACTCCAGTATTCTTGGGCTTCCCTTGTGGCTCAACTGGTAAAGAATCCGCCTGCAATGCGGGAGACCCTGGTTCAATCCCTGGGTTGGAAAGATTCCCCTGGAGAAGGGAAAGGCTCAGTTCAGTTCAGTCACTCAGTCATGTCCGACTCTTTGCAACCCCATGAATCACAGCACACCAGGCCTCCCTGTCCATCACCAACTCCCGGAGTTCAGTCAGACTCACGTCTATTGAGTCAGTGATACCATCCAGCCATCTCATCCTCTGTTGTCCCCTTCTCCTCCTGCCCCCAATCCCTCCCAGCATCAGAGTCTTTTCCAATGAGTCAACTCTTCGCATGAGGTGGCCAAACTGGAGTTTCAGCTTTAGCATCATTCCTTCCAAAGAAATCCCAGGGCTGATCTCCTTCAGAATGGACTGGTTGGATCTCCTTGCAGTCCAAGGGACTCTCAAGAGTCTTCTCCAACACCACTCCATATTCTGGCAGGGAGATCGGGTTGCAAAAAGTTGGACACTACTAAGTGACTTTCACTTTCACTGCAGGCTCAGTCGAAATATTTCAATGGGTATGTAATTACAGTCTTAATTTCTTCACTGATAGAAGGTTCTGGATTTTAGCGACCTCCTCTTGTGAAAATAAACTTCTCTCATCCCCGTCTGTGGCGTCTGATATTTATCCAGACTTCCATTAAAAATACCGTCAATGTCAAGTCTGACTTTTCTACAGCGTTGGCCAGATTGTCTTGTGATCGTTTTTCCTTCTGTCAAGACACAGCCTCAAAGAGTCACTTTGCTCATTACCTGAACTGCCTCTGTCAAAAATTCAAAAGAAAGGAAGACTGTCTTTTGTTCAGGATGGACGCAAATGACAGTGGTGCTGTCTGGCTCTGAACCATTTCCAGGAGCCCATCCTGCCACAAGGCACTCAGCACCGAAGGCGGGTGCATTCCCAGCAGACCCAGCATCTCTGAATAGCACTCTGAGTGTTTCAGGAGTAAGAGAATAGAGTTCAACAGAAGAGATCTGGCTGGTACAAAGACCCAAGGGAGAGAGAGAAAAGTGAGTCAAGGACAGAAAGCTGAGCCGCTCCTGCAGGTTGCAGCGTGCTTCCCTCACACGGCCCCACATGCAGCCTTGGTGCCACCCAGGGCTGTCAGCGAGGAGAAAAGAGACTTTCAGAGCCAGTGCCTGTCGGGCAGAGTTTTAGGCTGATGTAGACTTAGACATCCTGGTTTTGTGAGTCAGGCTGAGGGTGGAGAAACTAAAGCAAGAACACAGAAGGGCTTTCGTGCCCCTGTTTGATGTGAGAGACGCAGCGGAGACACTGACTCTTGTGTGATCTAGTAGGGCCATCTTTGAGCTGCTGTGTACCCGACAAAGGCCAGCTCAGCTGTGCAAGTTTTTCAGGTCCAGGGAGGACAATGTGACTGCAGTTTATATGTAAAGCAATCCCTGCTTTCTGTGGATTCCAGATCATACCACAGAGTAGTACGCAACCTTTACAGGTATCAGTCAAATCATCGTATCATGATACCTCCATCTTCAGAGACGATGTTTCCTCTTACCTATCACTTCGGAAATCGTCCCTCAACTTCCTGCCTCTCATTTTAGAGACAGGGTGCACATGTTGAGTCAAACCATAGAAAATTGCCTCAAATAGTGTCATTGAGAATTTTCATTACCATGTCTTAATTCTGCTCTTTTGATACATGACTTAGAGAAATTAAGTGTAAGTATCGCACCCATTATGAATCTAGAGACTCACTTCTGGGACAGGGGAGCAAGCAGATAAAATACCTTAGTAAGGTGAAACTTATACCATGTGGCTGACCTGACAGATTTTATCCCAGGTGCTACATGTGTAGAAGCAGAAAGGACAGTTAGCAATGAGGGCCTTTTAAATACACACTGAGAAACTATTATTGATTCTGTCAGAAACTATATTACAACCTAAATCTGCCTCAATCAGACTTTCCAACAGAAATACCTATACCTACCCAACCTGGAGTTCAGTACTATTGATAATTATGCTTTTTAAGATAAGACAGAGTCAGAAACTGAGCAAGGTGGGGAGAGATTTACTATGTTGGAAAGAGCGCTGAGCTAGCAGTCAGCACATCTGTCTTCTTGCCCAGGTTCCCCCACTTTAGAGCTATTTTTCTTGGAGCAACTGGTCCTTTCTGAGCCTCAGTTTCCCTGTCTGTTCCTTGTAACTAATATCATCAATTTTGCCTACTCCATACAGTTGCTAAATCGGTCAAATATGATTATGTAAACACTTTGTAAGTGATAATGTATCACTTAAATATCAAGCAGTGATATTTTGCATAGGGTATGGGAGTTAAAGGGCTTCCCAGGTGGTGCAGTGGTAAAGAATCTGTCTGCCGACGCAGGAGCTGCAAGTTTGATCCTTGAGTTGGGAAGATCCCCTGGAGGAGGAAATGGCAGCCCACTCTAGTACTCTTGCCTGGAAAATTCCATAGACGGAAGACCCGGAGGGCTATAGTCCATGGAGTCACAAAGAGTTGCACACAGCTGAGTGATTGAGTGCACACACACACACCAAAGTAGTTAATAAACTTTGGGGAATTTCTCTGTAAAAGACTGACAGTGCAGAGCTGGACTTGAGAGTGGTATCAAGTAGCTCACTCTACACAAGTCTCAAGCAGGAAGATGAGACTGGGAAAGCCTTAAATAGGTGCCTCACTTCATCTACTGTCCATGATCATTAGAAGGAGCCACAGGAAGGTTCTGGGATCTCCTCCCCCACATTCCATCCCAGCCCCTCTTGTTGCTGGAAAGCAGTGGGGTCTAACAAGGCAGCCACATAGACACAGGCAAAGCAGGAACCAGGTACCCCATTACCCAGGGTAAGTAAGTTACCATACTGCACCTTGCGGCAGTAATTAGCAAGGTCACCTAATCAGTTTTCTTTCTTGTCACTCCACACCGTTCATGCACAGCAAACAACTCCTTTTTTTTCCCCCTAAAGCAATGCATTAAATAGCCTACTGAATGTAAATAATTGCAGAAGAAATAAGGCAAAGGGATTTTTCAGTATGCCTTAGAATAGCAGTCCCCAAATTTTTTGGCACCAGGGGCTGGTTTCATGAAAGATAATTTTTTTCCATAGACTGAGGGGCTATAAGCCATGGGGAACGGCTGTAAATACAGATGAAACTTCTCTGACTCACCTACTGATCACCTCCTGCTGTGCAGCCCAATTCCTAACAGGCTATAGACCAGCATCGTGTGTTGGGGACCCCCATGTTAGAATATAGGTCAAGTTAACAATGAAGAGAAGCAAGATCTGCTTTTCTGGTGTAGCAGAAAGTTTAGGACTTTTCAAGCCTTTTAGCATCTAAAATGTGGAAGAGAGTTTGAGGTCTCAAGTTGGATCTCGGTGTGGTTTTCTAACATACTAATGTTTGTAAAGAATATAGTGTGTGCTGCTATTGCGTTAAAAACAATCCAATGAAACAAAATATATATATATATATATCCATCCAAACCATTTGCTGTCACTACTGCACGTCAGTCTGGTACTTTAACCCTGTATTGTATATGTATACTAACCCATGAGTTCATACTGATGTCTCTGCCTCCAGTCCAGTACCCGAGTTTATATTCACCATCCTTTTTTGCTTATTTGTAACTTATCTCTTCAGCAGTGAGAAACTTGGCTTCCACCACCCCATCCATTTACTGATTTGTTCAGTTTCAAAATTCACCAACTAGAGTACTTTGTGTACAGGTCCTTCAGTCATTGAGCTTCGAGTTTCCCATCAAAACTGTCTTCCAGGGTTCAGTATGACACTTCCTTTCCTCCCTCCCTCTCTCTAGTGAGGTTCTGTCATACAATACAGTTCGAGTCATGTGTACAATATGCATTCCATCCTAGGGTCCCTCAGCATCCTAGCTGATATAGAATGTTTTTCTCTTTGCGCTTATATGCAGTAAAGTTCACTCTTTTGTTGTATGGCTCCTACAGTTCTCTCAGTTTTGACAGATACATTGAGTCATCTGTTCACTACCCTTGTGCCACTTCTGTTGTCCTAAAAGTTCCCCTGTGTGCTCCCTTCTGTTGTCAACCATTTCATTAAAGTTTGTCGTTAAGTTTATTATTCCTTCCTTCTACTTTCTTGGATTATTTTTTTCTACCTCCCTAAATTAACTCATTAAATTCCTAAATTTAACTCATTAATAGTCCTCTTTGCTTTTTCTAAAATAAGTATTTAAGGTTCAATTTCCACTAAGTACTGCTTTTATTACATATATGCATTCTGATAGTGTATCTGATTAAAATTCTTTGTAAGCAATTCTAACTTTCCATTATAATTTCTTCTTAGACACAGAGTTACTTATAAGCATATTTTAGAATTTCTACAAAAGTGAATCATCTCTTTGGGTTAGATTCTTGAAATTTGATTTCTAACTTAATTTCTTTGTGTTCAGAGAATGTAATCCATGTGATATTGATTCTTCATAAGTAGAGATTCCTTTATGGCCAGTTATATGTTAAATATGATAAACGTTTCATCTTGCTTGAAAAATATGTATGTTGTGTAGTTTGGTGGGGCGAGCAGGAGTTGTGTGGTTCAAGTCTTCCAAGCTCTTACTGATTTTTTGCACACTTGACCTGTAAGGCTGGAACCAAGGTGAATGGAAAGCTGCCCCTGCCATTGGGGTTTCTTCTTCTGCTTCTACCAATTTTTGCTTTGTAATTTGAGGCTGTTGATTAGGTACGTTCAGGTTTGAAAATTATTAAATCTTCTTGGCAAATGGCAGTTATTCTCATGATTTAGTGACCCTTTACATAATTAACAATGCATTTTACGTTAAAGTTTCTTGAGATGGTTATTAGTGTAGCCTTCTTTTGGTATTTGTCTGATATGTGTTTATTTTTTTAGTGTCATTACTGACACTGCTGTACTCTTATGTCTTATAAATAGCAAACTAGATTCTGATTTAATTATCCAGTATAATAATTTCTATTTTTAATCATTTTCGTTCATTTACAATTATCAGATGTATTGATATAAGTAAATACATTTCTACCATTTTATTTGAGACTCCTTTTGGCTCATGTTTCTAAGTTTTCTGTTTGTTTATTGCTTCCTTTTTGTTTCACACAGGTTATTTTCTTTCTTCTTTTTCCTCCTCACTTACAGTTTTCACCATTTGAGATTTTACCTTGGATATTACTAAAATTTTAAATCTTACACTAATCAGCAAATTTCCTCTCATTCTGGATAGTGGAGAGTACAGAGGCCTTAGAATATTTGTGTGTGACTTATGCTGTCTAGTAGTTTTATTTTATCCTTACTTGTTTTCTAATCTTAAGCATTAGACATTATTTTTATTGTTTTTATTATTTTATACTCAGTACTTGCTTCAATTTAGAAATTACATTTTCCCCAAAGTATATTATTAAAATAGAATACCTATAGATCACGAATTTTTATTTGGAGTTATCTTTGTTTCATTGACATTTTTGAAAGAAAATTTTGCTTGTTATACATTCTACTTTGTTGTTTTCTCTCCAAACTTTGAAGGTAGCACTCCATTGTCTTCTGGCTTCCTTTGTTAAGAATGCTTCGTTACCATTCTTTGAAGGGGAATTTAACTTAAGACTTTTAGATTATTTTGATTTTTTATGTTTTGTGGATTAACTGTTATATGACTACCTGTGGATTTCTTTTGAAATAATTCTGTTTGGGATTTTTGTGGATTTCTGATCCACATGTCCTGATATTGGGTAGGTATAAATTTCTTGTGGAATTTTACCTTGATTGGAATATGAGGATCCATGCTTGTCATCAGTTCTGGAATATCGTAATCTCTTTAAATTTTGTCTCCTCTCGAAACTTGCTCTCTCTTAAATGCCAATTAACCGTATATTAGGCATTTTATCTTCTATATCTCTAAATATGTCTAATATATATTCTGTCTACTTATTTCTCTAGCTTCATTCTGTGTAATATTTTTAGTTCTATCTTCTAGTTCAGAATTCAGCAAATTTTTTCTATAAAGGGCCAGATAGTAAACATAGGAAATATTTTGGACTTTATGGGCAATATGGTGTCTATCACAGTTACTTTACTCTTCCTGTAGAGCAAAAGGAGTCAATGGACAGTATGTAAATGAGTGAGTGAGGATTGTGTTCTATACAAATTTTATTCACAAAGATAGGTGTGGGGGGGCTACTTCCACGTTTCTCAATAAGCTATGACATCTGCCTTTTGATCTCATTAATTGTTAACTTCCATTTTCTAGGTGTGTTTCTCTGTTGTTTCTGCTGATGTTTTTGCCATGGTCACTGTTTGCTTATTCTGCTAACACTTTTTGTTGTAAGCACATATTCTTGAATTAATCTGAGGAAATTCTAATTCAAGCCCCAGGTTGAGAATGCTTTCTTCCCAAAAGGACTTGCTCTTGTTTTCACTTAGTGATAGGAGGTGCTGCAGGAGCTCTCTTATTTTCCATCTTAGAAATTCCTCGATTTCATGGGTGGTACCCAGTTTATGAAGTCAGGCATGTGGTGCATATTCTCAGGAATGACTCTCTTGATTCAGTCTATAGATGTGGTAGAAACAGACTGATTTCCTTGTTTGCTTTCCTTTGCAAGGATATTTATTTTCTAGCCCATCCTTTCACTGATGGTATAGCCCATTCAAGCATCTCAGGTTCAGCAGCCCCTAGAGATGGTCTCTGACTCATGGTGCATCCATCCCCTTGAATATAGCCATGAAAGTGAAAGTCACTCAGTTGAGTCCGACTCTTTGCAACCCCTTGGACTATATAGTGCATGGAATTCTCCAAGCCAGAATATTGGAGTTAGTAGCCTTTCCATTCTCCAGGGGATCTTCCCAACCCAGGGATCAAACCCAGGTCTCCCACATTGCAGGCAGATTCTTTACCAGCTAAGCCACAAGGGAAGCCCAAGAATACTGGAGTGGGTAGCTTATCCCTTCTCCAGCAGATATTCCCAACCCAGGAATCAAAAGGGAATCTCCTGCATTTCAGGCCTATTCTTTACCATCTGAGCTATCAGGGAAGCCCGGAACATAGCCATAGACTTCCTTGAGATTGACATTGGCCTCTAAGGCAGCTCTGGTGTTCACATTCCCCTTCAGTTTCAGCTCCTAGTTCATTTTTTATTTCCTGCCCTTAGAATTTTTTACTTTTTTTAAAGTATAACATAACACTTGACAATATACGTATAACATAACACTTGACAATATACCTATTTTTTTATTCAGTATTTAGGTGCTTTGCAGTGAAGAGGGATTTTTGGAGTATCGTGTCAGCCTACTAGGAGCAAAAATTATGTGATAAAACTTGCATTTTGAGAAAAATATTTGGATATCTCTAAGGAGAACCTCTTGAGACCCTCTCCCTAATCCTGTTTGAAGCAGCACCTGATTAACTGCTCTCATCCACTGCATCTTTGCTTAAATATTGTTCCAAAATTACATCCTTACCTAAAATTCAAATTACAACAGAGCTTTGTGTTTATGTCCTTCTTAATGTAAGGTACACTTACTATCTGATTTTTCTCTTTTATGCCTTTCCCTATTATAAACTCTGCTAAGGCAGGAGACATTTCTGTTAGGTTTATATTTTGTCCCCAGTACCTGGCCAGTACTCAGTAAATATTCATTGAGTAAGTTAAATGAATGACATTGGACTATCTATTTATAGATTTTATAGGTGACATGTTGGAACACTTCATAAATACAGCTCACAATTAAGTGTTCTTAATGAATCAATTACAGTGAATTTTATGGCCCTTGGAAAGACCCCATATAACCATCAAGATTGTGTCATTTTGCTACATAGAAATCAATGACTTAAAACAATGAAATACCCTTTTATATATATAATTGAAAGTGATTATAACAAATAATAAAAGACCACAGTTGATAAGGTTAGAGGGAAATTAATAATTCCATGTGCTGTGGGTCAAAATGTAAGTTGATAAGTGCTTTCTTAAGCAGTTTTGCAATATATATCAAATGCCTGCAAATGTCATCTTATTTGTCCTAAGTCAGGCTACCATGACAAAATATCATAGACTACGTGGCTTAAAGACCAGAAATGTATTTTCTAACAGTTCCAGAGACTAAAAATCTGAGTTCAGGATGCCAGTGTGCTTGGGTTCTGAGAAGGACCCTCTTCCTAATTTGCAGATGATTGCCTTTTCTCTGTGTTCTTACAGAAGAGAGAGAGAAAGACTCACTCTTCCTCTTTAATAAAGCAACCAATCCAATCAGATTTGTGTTCCATCCCTAAGACCTCATTCCACCTTAAGTACCACTTAAAAGACCTGTCTCCAAATACAGTAATATTGAGGGTTGGGACTACAGCTTATGAATTTTTAGGGAAATGCATTTTGATCCATAGTACCATTTAACCCAACAATATACTTTCAGGAATTTATCCCAAGGAAACAATCAGAGGTTAAAAATATGTAGTGTAAGATTGGTTATTGAAGCAGTATTTATGGTCATTAAAAAATGGAAAAAGTCTAAATTTCTACTAATGGAATATTGGATAAATAGATTGTGGTATATCCATATGATGAAATACCATACTTCCATTAAAAAGCATATCTTAGGATATTTAAATGATGTGAAAAATGTTTATACTTCATTANGTCTATCACTACTATACCATAAAAACTAAGTCACAAAATTGCATATCTTCATAGTGTCAGATTCCTGCTCTTTTTGTAGAAGTATCTAAAACCTCCAAAGAAAATAGCATACAGTTGGAAATTCAAATATGGAAAGGATTAGGATGGAGGAGGGTTTGGGAAAAGAGAATATGATTTTTAAATTTCATTTCCAAGACATTTGCACCTAGAAAATTGGTTTCTTCTATTTCATTGAATGTATAGATGTAGAATTAATATCTGCTTCTAGATATTTAAAATTTCAGGGGAAGTGAAAGAACACTGATTATGTATTGTATGACCATCTAAGTGATATATCCTTTTGTTTGAAAAAATAGGAGGTATTATAGGTTAGAGAAGAAAAATGAGAGGTTACTGTTTTCTCCCTCAGCTTCCACCATTTCTCATTCTCGCACTGTGTCTTTCTCTTTTTTTTCATTCTGTTCACAAATGGATATTGGTGGGAAATACACGAAGTACAAAGTGACTTTTACCTGCTGTGCTGCAGGCAGAATTGACAATTCAGAAAGACCACCCTCCAGGTGTGTCTCCCCTTCTCACTCTCTCTGGTGGAAGCCAGGATGTCATATGTCCCTCATCAGAGAGGCCAGGGGAAAAGCAGCCAGTAAGAAACTCAGAGGCACCCTGAACTTTATCATTTGCCTACTCTTCACTTATAAAACGTCTTTTACCGCAAACCACCAAACTGCCCAAGATAAGCAAACTTCCCTGAGGAGTTGAGGAAGGAAGGGGTGTGCGAGGAGGGGAAACGAAATCTCATCAGTTTACCAGACTTTTCTATGCAGTATTAATTCCTAGGGTATTTATTCAACCCACAGATTTCCCAGGCACTCTGTTGCAGGGGGTATGCCCACTGCTAGAGATTATAAAGCAAAGGGCACATTTATCCTTTAAGTATCTAGACGCTGTCCTGATGATGGAAGTGGTTAAGGAAATAACCAGAGGCCTGACCTTGTGGCTCAGTAATAAAGAATCCATCTGCCAGTACAGGAGACGTGGGTTCAATCCCTGGTCTGGGAAGATCCCACATGCCTTAGAGCAACTAAGCCATATGCCTCGGCGGCTGAGTCTGTGCTGTAGAGCCGGGGAGCTGCAGCTATTGAGGCCACGTGCCACAGCTGCGGAAGCCCATTGCCTTAGAGCCCTTACTCTGCAACAAGAGGAGCCGCTGCAAGGCGAAGCCCGAGCGCCACAGCTAGAGTGGCCCCCCTCGTTGCAACTAGAGAAAGCCCGAGTGCAGCAGCAAAGAGCCAGCAGAGCCAAAAAATAAATTCTAAAAAAATTATAAAAAGAAAGAAAATAATCATAGAAATGTGATGGTTTTCATTGAGTAATAGCACAAGTGCTCCTCATCCCCAAATGGTGTCTTTTAAGCGGTAATTGTGGGAAGATCCCATGACTGAATAATTCCAGGATGCACCCTTAAAGCAAATTAAACCGATTCCTTTACTGTCAACCTTCTCAGACCTCACAGTTGCACTCAGAACCTCCGACAAGTTCTCATGATTTGTGGTATTCAAAAATAAAATACATGGGCTGTTTCACCCTTTTTGTTGTGGTTTGTCACAGAACCGCTGCTCCTTAAAATATGGTGGTAGCTCGTAAATCATCTTTACTTAAATTTGTGCAGATAAAATAGATATTAAAATGCCGGAATTTGTATTGGTCTTACAGGCCTCTGAAATGTTGTATGATACTGAGAAAAGGGCTACAAAACACATAAACTGTCTGCTGTCCTGTCAAGGGAAGGGAAGCTACCTGATTAGTCCATGTCTGAACATTTAGGCAGGTCCCCTCGGTTATATTTTGTCTACTGCTCAAATACCCGACTCTGCAACCCAGTTCTGCACTCTTTTCCTCTCAGCTCTTTCTTGAAATACAGTGGAATCATCCTTGCCCTTCATGGAAACTAATTTATTACTGAACTACCCCAAAGGCCATCAGAGATTATAGAAAATGGATGGGTAATGCTGTACGTCCCTCTTGTTCTGCAGTTGTCTTTTCAGAGCATCTGCCTCACTTTAGACCTTGGCTCAGTCAGTTAAGAATCGGCCTGCGATGCAGGAGACGGCAGTAATTCAGGAGACCCGGGTTTAATCCCTGGATTGGGAAGATGCCCTGGTGAACAAAATGGCAGTTCACTCCAATAGTCTTGCCTGGGAAATCCCATGGACAGAGGAGCCTGGCGGGCTATAGTCCATGGGGTCGCAAGAGTCAGACAGGACTTAGTGACTAAACCACCACCTCACTTAGAGTTTATGTTGCGCTCATTATGGAAGGAATTGGTAATCATGACAAGATGTCACATATACAGAAAGGGTTCTGTTTGCTTTAAAGTGCTTAATGTGCCAGATTGATGGATAGTACAAATATAAAATTGCGTAGTTCATGAAGGAATTGAGTGAAATTAGTTTTACAGGCCTTAATACGTGTATAGGATCTATTTTTTGGATGTATCTGCCCTTCAAAAAAGGAATTCTGTGTGTATGTGTGTACACACGGGCATGCACATGTGCACACGGATTGGCTTCTGTGAAAACAGAATATAACCCATAACAGATGTAAGATCAGTCTACTAAGCATGAATGAATGGCAGAAAGTTCTGTTATGTGATTGTTTTTTAAGAATCTTTCAGGTAATAATTAACATAGACACAACTGCTTGTGGCATTCAATCGCTTTTTATGTAATACCAGAAGAAAGTTCTGTGTTATTTGACAGTATCTTTTATTTTAAAAAGTATATCTGTCATGCAAAGATGGGCAATTCTTTCTCCTAACACTCTATTAAAATCATGTATCTTCAATAACTACAGACCTCAGGAAAAAATGAAAATATATATTAACTCTTGGTACATGAGCATACCCTTCCTTCTCATTGGAACCACTTTAATATATTAAGCAGAGAGTTAAACCCCTGTTAACATTCAAATTAGAAAACTGGTCTTCTTTGTTAGAATTTTAAATAACCACATTTTAACATCATTATTGTCAGTGTCAAAGAGGCAATGTTATTTTTACTTGTATTATCTCAAGAAAAATAATCTCTTAAGATTTAAAGCACTTCATTTTACTAATAATAGTGTTTAGGTAAACACTAAAGATTTTCTGCTTAGTATAAATGCACAGTAACTTTTGTTAGAGATCTTTTTACCCAGAATTCTTGACTATAATTCCTTCTACTGTTTGCTTTTCAAAAATTTCCTATTTTACCTACTGTTATATAATGAAGACATTCCAAATAGTGCATGCCATATTAATACTACTACTAATAATAATATATGTGATAATTCATGAATTCTTATAGTCCTATATAGCTGATATTTTCTATTCTACATTGCACTCATTCATATTTTTAGCATTTATATATTGAATGTTAACCATATGCCAGCTACTGTTCAGGGCATTAGTACAGCACAGAGGAGACAAATGTATACCATGTTAGACGACATCAGTCATCTAATATATAATGGCAAACAATCAAGAGGCCTGTGGAAATGGAAGATGACACTCTTGGATTAGAGATGACCTCATTAATCCTGAGTCATGTCACTAGAGATGAGAATGAAGGAAGTGAGAAAGCCACGTGTGTGCCTAGGGAAAGGCTCCTGCGCGGTGGAAGCTTCACATGAAAGGCCATGAGGCACAGCGCGCTTCCTGTGTTTGACAACTGGGGCAGGAAGGCCAGCATGGCTGCCGTGAAGGGACTTGCCTTGAGCAGACAGAGAAGAGCAGAGTGGGCTTTTGGCTTTTATGGTGAGCGTTACCTCTACAGGGATATGACTCCTGCTTGAAAACGGCTCACAGTAGTGTGCAGCCAATACTCTGATAAAGAAAAGACTGAAAGAGAGAGACCATGTTTGCTGTAGTCATACTCGGGGGAGAGCCCGTGATGAGTGACAGCAACAAGGGGAGCAGCAGAAGTGGTCGGGGTAGTCAGTTCTGAATAGGTTTTAAACATGTAGCTGACAATTTATAAACTGAGCTTGTAAAATTATTGTATTTTAAATCTCCCCTTACCCTGAGTCTACTAGATAAATGTTCATAAATATGACTGGTTTGAATCTCTCTCAAGGCTTCTGTGAGTACCTATGCTGTATGAAAGAGCAAATTTTAGGATTTCGTTTGTTAATGTCTGTTTCAACTGAATTACTGATGTGATAGTAGGTGTTTTAAATTGTAGTGATATTTAAGCTCTCTGCCTTCTACAAGTAACAGAAAATGTGTGATGTGAATAAATGTGACATCTGATGGATCATTGAAAAAGCAAGAGATTTCCAAGAAAACATCTATTTCTCCTTTATTGATTGTGCCAAAGCCTTTGACTATGGGAATCACAATAAACTGTGGAAAATTCTGAAAGAGATGGGAATACCAGACCACCTGACCTGTCTCTTGAGAAACCTATATGCAGGTCAGGAGGCAACAGTTAGAATGGGACATGGAACAACAGACTGGTTCCAAATAGGAAAAGGAGTACGTCAAGGCTGTATATCGTCACCCTGCTTATTTAACTTACATGCAGAGTACATCATGAGAAACTCTGGGCTGGAGGAAGCATAGGCTGAAATCAAGATTGCTGGGAGAAATATCAATAACCTCAGATATGCAGATGACACCACCTTGATTCAGGAAATCAGTCCTGAATATTCATTGGAAGGACTGATGCTGAGGCTGAAACTCCAATACTTTGGCCACCTGATCCAAAGAGTTGACTCATTGGAAAAGACCCTGATGCTGGGAAAGATTGTGAGGGCAGAAGGAGAAGGGGACGACAGAGGATGAGATGGTTAGATGGCATCACTGACTCAATGGACATGGATTTGGATGAACTCCATGAGTTAGTGATAGACATGGAGGCCTGGCGTGCTGCGGTTCACGGGGTCGCAAAGAGTCAGACACTACTGAGCAACTGAACTGAAACTGAAAAGAAGTTCCACCATTGTTGCTTCTCAAATATAGCTTCCATGTTTTATTAGGGGTTCCTTTTATTGCTCTGTATTTTCTTTTTAAACATAGAGGAAGTCCAGTGGTTAAGACTCCATGCTTCCACTGCAGGAGGCACAAGTTTGATCCCTGGGTGGGAGACTAAGATCCCACATGCCTCATGATGCAGCAAAAAAAAAAAAAAAAAGGAAGACAATGATGCATGAGCACTAAAAGCCCTGGATTTGGAGTGTCAGAGACCTAGATTCAAGTCCAGGATCCTGTCCTTACAAGCTGTGTGACCTTAAGGAAGTCACCTAACCTCCCTGAGCCTCAGTAGCCTCCTCTCTTGGGGACTAGAGAGAAGATTACTGTGTTCAGCCTATGTTACTGTACATATAAAACAGCACAGTACCCAGTGCATTGATCATTACTGTGTTTGTTTTAATAACAATCATGACAAGAAGATATTAATGACACAGAAGTATTTGCATTTCCTGGGAAGAATAATTTTAGAAGGAGTTGTTACTTTGAGGCTTTAGTACAGCAAAGTTTCCATTTAGCCTCAATATTTTAGATACAGAAGGCCACTTAATACACCTGATATTTAGTACATAGTCTGGTATATTGGGTCTTCACTTGTAGCTCAGATGGTAAAGAATCCACTTGCAATGTGGGAGACCTGGGTTTGATCCCTGGGTTGGGAAGATTCCCCTGGAGAAGGGAAAGGCTACCCACTCCAGTATTCTTGCCTGGAGAATTCCATGGACAGAGGATTCTGGCAGGCTACAATCCATGGGATCTCAAAGAGTTGGACACCCCTGAGTGACTTGCACTCACTGACACACACAGGTCCAAAATATAAAATGTATTTAAGCTGTCAGATGTGTACCTAAGTTAGTAATAAGCTCAGTAAAACGACAGCCCTTCAGTATGAATAACCGTCTGTATCTCAGTGAAGGTGACTAACTTTCTCACTCTTTACCGACTGAACCCCTGGCTCCATTCAGTCAGGCAGGCAATGTGCCCCCGTGAAACTCCATATCACCTGGCGACATAGTCTATCACTGTGGATTAGTCTTCTTGGATTGTTGAAACAAACGGTAAAATTCACTCAAATATAATCACGTGGCATCTGTCAGAGAGCCAGATCAAGGGCTGTGTCAGTCATCAGAACAAAAAAGATAAGGGCTCTGCTCTTTTTCATCAAGTTTGCATGGGTGTATTTACTGAAATAATCACCTACAACTTGGTGGTAAGAGTTTTTATGCTACGTATTAATAATGACATAATGTAGTTAACAGTTTTCATCTACCCAAATTCCCAAATTAATGAATTATGTAGATAAACCTCTCCAGTTCGACTTCTGTGATCATTGGTAATAGGCATTCTTAGGTTATAGTCTGGGTTTTGTGCTTTATTTGCTCAATAGGTAATAACTCCAAAGTAAACATGTGAAAAAATCCATTGTTAAATTATTATAAACCATTGGGGTTAGCTCATAGTTCATTGCTCCAGAATTTAAAATCAGACTTTCTTTTTTCTTCTTAAAAATTTTGAAAGACCAATATTTTGCCATTAGTTATTTTTTTTCCAGTTTCAAACTGTATTTCGATGGATCAGAATGAAATATAATTGTATGTAATATTTTCAAAGCATGAATTCAGGCAGGATACAACTTTTTGAAATAATAAATTATTTACTGTTTTAGAAAAAAATTCTCAGACTTTACTGATAGCTGTTTTTTCCTGATATGAATAGAACGTCTTTAAGCCAGTCTGATTCAGGTTTAATCTTAGAATTAATTGCTTTTATCCTACCTGACTAGTTTATAAATATCAAAAATGCACACACACATATACAGAGATCCTTTTGTAGAAAACAGTTGGAACAGCAAATACAAATCTTGTTGGGAAAGTTATTTTTAGTATCCATTTTTTTCATAATCCTCACTTCTACCTATTTTATACATAAACATTAAAAATTAATAAGTTCAAATGATAAGTCTTTGGGAATTAAAATATAATCNATTTGGTTAAGCACAAAAATCTTGAAACATAGGTAGACTTTCTTCTCTGTGTGTTTTCATTCAAATGTTTATATTTAATTTATATTTAAACAAACAAAAGCAGTAAATCACTACACACACCCAAAATGTCTTTTCCTTATAGCAATTAAAATTAAATCTCTAATTTCACATTAGCTCAAATTTTATTTGGAAGAGAAGCAGTTAAGACATTTTAGGTTACGTTCAGTATATTCTTTATAATAATTCCATTCAGGATATTTAATTGGTCAACTGTTTGGTATCACTATAAAACACTTTTCATTGCCATTCTCAAGGACTAGTTATTGTTTTCTGGATCTGCAAACTATTTATTGTTATCCTTTGCCTTGAAGGCTCTCTAAAAGAGAATAAATGCCTTCCATTCATTCCAGGTCAAAATATGGAACAAACGACTGCAAACACCTCCAATAAAATTTCACTGTAGACATAAGCTTTATGTATACTGTGAACCAATGTGCATTTTCCTTTATGATTTTGATTTTTCAGGGAAATAGAAAAATATAAAATATATTCATTTTCTATCACTAAAATTACTGATTCTACTTTTGTTTCAGGCCTGATGGAATTGGAACTGTTTCAGTGGAAGAAAAAGAGAGATTTGAGGAGATAAAGGAAAGACTCTCTTCCCTTTTAGAGAATCAGATAAGCCATTTCAGGTATATACTCCATTAATACAAGTGTTTGCTTGCTTAATTCACTCAATCTTCTAATCTCCTACAAATGTGGATTATGTTGTTCTACTACCGCTCAAGAACTATCAGTTAGCTTCTCCTCCATTGTTTGCAAGGTATGATATAGACATTCCTCCATCTGTGGTCTCCTTCTCAGCCTGCCTTTTCAATTTCCACAACTCATTAGCCCCCACCCCCTGCAATATCCATTCCGCTCACAGTGTCTTCTCAGCTTTGCATAAGCTGTTCCGTCAGCTCTGGGCACGTTTACCCCCTCCTCCTGCATCACCAGGCAAGGAGACTTTCTCATTTATTCCCACAGAGAGTGGAAAACCTAAAGTCTTTTATTATTCATCATCTGTACTATGCCCTAATCACCCATCACCTAGTAAGGACATACATTTCTTAAGTCCTTAGTTATCCTTTTATTTACAATCTGTGAGAATAAGGACCACAGTGCACCTGGCACAGCTTCTCAGTCAAAAAAATGAAGTACTGACCTAAGAAACATTTGAAGGATGAAAGATAAATATCTTGATAATATTCCTTTTTTTCCCTGATTATAGAGGGCTTAATAGAACTTGATGGTCAAAAACAGAATGATGCCTTTTTCTATTACTCTCATCATTAGATCTTATAAAATGCTGCCACGTCAATGTGTTGTATCTTATAGCACATCTGTCATGTTGTGGGTGTGTAATTTGGAATCATTTTGTATGAACTTATTAAAAAATAAATTTAGTTAATATTGCCCTCAACAGTTTGAATACACTGTGATTTAACCATGTGAACAGTGTATGGCTGCTCTGAGTCTCAGTTTCCTTATTTGTAATATGAAAAGCTTAGACTCTGTGATTTTTTAAAATGATCCTGAAGGAAAAAATTATCATAGGATATGCTATTCATCTGTTTCCCTGCATTAGTGATTTCAGCTGGAGCTGGTACCTCCAACTTAAGGTAAGTGAATAAGGGAGGATTTACTTTGTCAGGATAATTGGGCCTGGGCCATTCAGTACTGTATTTAGAAATGCTATGCATGAGACCGAATTATTGGAGAATTATGAGAATTATTCTGTCCAAAAGGCCAATAAATTCACATTAGCAAACACATTTGCAGAGGATATTTATGGATTTGCTACCAAAATTAGTATCTTTCAGGCTGTATAGACACCATTATATTCATTGAGTATGTCATTTAATGAAAATATATAGTTTTTCTGTCTTTGGCATTATTGAGACACAGCTCACCATTCAGTTAAATGTCTGTATCAGGAACTACATACGTCTCCATGGTTATTTGTAGTAGTGTTCTCATGTCCAAGTAACAGATCACATCGTATTGGTCTAAACAAATAGATGCATATATTCACTTACACACAGCTCTCAGATAAGGTGAACTTCGATACAGGCTGAATTTAGTAGCCAGAGCTCCGTTTCTTTGTGTTTCTCACATGGCTCTCTTTTTTCATGGGGTAGCTTTAGCCCTAGATGGGTAGCAAGACCAGGAATTCCTTGGCCTCACATTCATGCATGGAGGTTTAAAGGGAAGCTAGTAGAGGCTCTCTTTTTCTGTGATTCTCTCATAAGATGGAAAGTTGCCTTAGAAGATCCTGGTAAACCACCTCTCATATCTCATTTGCCCCAGATAGGTCATAGGCCTGGTCCTTAACCCAGCCCAGGGCCAGAGGAAGCCCGTGCACTAGGTGCTTCCTCACTGACAAGCCATGGGACCACCGTGATTGAGTCAGCCTGGTCAGAACCAGCCCGCCAGGGGCCCACCACCGCAGCAGGAGCTGTGAAATGTGAAAGTGTTAGTTGCTCAGTTGTGTCCGACTCTCTACGACCCCATGGACTGTAGCCTGCCAGGCTCCTCTGTCCATGGGATTTTTTCAAGACAAGCATACTGGAGTGGGTTGCCATTTCCTCCTCCAGGGGATCTTCCTGGCCCAGGGATCGAACCCAAGTCTCCTGCACTGCAGGCAGATTCTTAACCATCTGAGCCAGCAGAATGACTGTTGCCCACATCATTTATTGTATTCATTTCCTCCCTCACGGTTTTATTTCTCTGCTTTTCTGTGTAAAGTCTGTAAAGATGCACTCGAATTCTTTTGCATTTTTATTTCTTTGATGCACTAAAGATAAGAGCTAAACCAAACTGCTCTAGATATTTTGGGCTGACTTTTATATTCCCTTTTGATATATGTACAGTTTGTATAAATTTTATGAGTTTTGTTTTTCCTGAGTCCATAGAAAACTGGATGAGAGGAAATGAGGTTAAAATAAAACAGAGGAAATTTTAGGCTTCCATATAG
>SJYQ01007530.1:513198-526718 GCA_006410935.1 Redunca redunca
AAGTTTGGAAGCATATTTAAATTATCCATGAATATTTTCCTAAGGATTCTATCAAATGATCTTCCTTAGCCATTTATCAATACATTAAAATTTAGAGAGAACATAAATTACTTATCACCTCACACTAAAGAAGTAACCAGAGTACTATTAATAGCTCTTGCATAAAAAATTTATTCAGGCCCAACTGTGTTTCAGAAATGAATTTCAAAGACACAGATAAAGTAAGGCAAATTAAATTAAACATAAATGAGGGACTTCTGGTTAAAGACAGCAGGTTAAATGCATGTCTGGCTCAGCTTCCTAACAGAACCTAACCAAAACAACAGAACAGTATTTTTCAGAAGATAGAAACCTACAAAGACAAGAATAAAAGACGAAAAAATGTAAAAAAAGTTTAAAATGTGGAAGTCAGATGAATGGGTGGTATCTCATTTAGCCACCCAGGAAAAACTGGATCATAAACTGGAAGTAGGGAGAAAGAAAGAAGCAATCTGATTTATGTCATACAATCGCCAAAACATTTGGAACTGCCAGTTGTAAACCCTCCAGGAAATTAAGACTAGGACGATTTACTGTAAATCTGCTTAAGACACACTTAGATCCCCAGATCTCTTTTCTAACTCATCAGCTAGGCTGCTGCCCCTCCCCTTCCCTAGCAGAGCACTGCAGGTTTTTTCCCTAGAGAGGGTAAAATTAGAGGGTACCTGGGCTGAGGTGGAGGAGGGGAGGAAACAGGCACAGTTGGAGTTTGGGATTATACAGAAACGTAGGGATTAAATAAATGTTTATTCTGAAATCTGAGAATCACAGCCTTCTCCTTCCACCTCATGCACTTGGCACCCAAAACGCTGGCAGGCAGGCAAACAGGCTTACACCTTCCATACATATTATAAGTGTCTTCCCCTGGGACTCTGACTAGCCCAAGAGAAAAGACCTAAAGTGTGAAAAATAAAGACTCCCACAAAACAGCTCAGCTCTAGTCCCTGTCAGCAAAGACCACAGTATACACATACCCACCTAGGTGTGTATAGCTTCTGTTCAGTTATTTAATAATGAAGTTTTGAAAATGATCAGACAGCCAAGGTAAGGCTTCAGATATTTGAGGAAAGTATTTTCTGTAGGACTCAAAGCCCAAACAAGTAATACAAAACAGCAGCTTGGGAAAAAAACAGTCTATATGGGGGGAAAAAGTGGTGGAGGAGGTGGTGGGAATCTATTATTAATATATTCAGAGAGATTTGAGAATATAGAGTATTTATAAAACAAAAACAAGATATTTTTTAAAATCTTACAGAAAAATAAGAGCTCTTATAAATTGATGCAGATGACATAAACAATACGTAGACACCACTGAGAAATTAAGTTAATGAAACCTTCCAAAAAGTAGGAGAGTGAGAAGGATAGGAAAATAGGAATACAGTTGGCCCTTCCTGTCCTAAGGTTTCACATCCCTGGCTCTCGATTTGGATTAGTTGAATCTGCACGTATACAGGACCAATTGTACTGTACCATTTTATATAAAGGAATTGATTATCTTTGGATTTTAACATCCATGGGGATCCTGGAATCAATCCCCCACAGACACTGAGGGACAGCTCTATGAAGACAGGATAAATGAAGGATCTGCTTAGGCATTTCATCATCATTCAGTTCAGTTCAGTCATTCAGTGGTGTCAGTTCTTTGCAACCCCATGCACTGTAGCACAGCAGGCCTCCCTGTCCATCACCAACTCCTGGAGTCCACCCAAAGCCATGTCCATTGAGTCAGTGATGCTATCCAACCATCTCATCCTCTGTCATCCCTTTCTCCTCCTGCCCTCAATCTTTCCCAGCATCAGGGTCTTTTCCAGTGAATCAGCTCTTCACATCAGTTGGCCAAACTATTGGAGTTTCAATTTCAACATCAGTCCTTCCAAAGGACACCCAGGACTGATCTCCTTTAGGGTAGACTGGTTGGATCTCCTCATAGTCCAAGGGACTCTCAAGAGTCTTCTCCAACACCACAGTTCAAAAGCATCAATTCTTTGGCGCTCAGCTTTCTACACAGTCCAACTCTCACATCCATACATGACCACTGGAAAAACCATAGCCTTGACTAGACGGATCCTCCCTGACAAAGTAATGTCTCTGCTCTTTAATATGCTGTGTAGGTTGGTCATAACTTTTCTTCCAAGGAGTAAGTGTCTTTTAATTACATGGCTGCAGTCACCATCTGCAGTGATTTGAGAGCCCCAAGAAATAAAGTCAGCCACTGTTTCCACTGTTTCTCCATGTATCTGCCATGAAGTGATGGGACCGGATGCCATGATCTTCATTTTCTGAATGTTGAGCTTTAAGCCAACTTTTTCAGTCTCCTCGTTCACTTTCATCAAGAGGCTCTTTAGTTCTTTCCTTTCTGCCATAAGGGTGGTGTCATCTACATATCTGAGGTTATTGATATTTCTCCCATGATTTCATCATCATAAATAATAGGAATTCCAGAAACAGTTAAGGCTGAAGGTAGGAAATTATCAATAAAGTTATCCAAAACAATTTTCCAGAATTAAGAGACATAAGTGTTCAGGTTAAAAGAGTTCACTGAGTACCAAGCACAATGAATTAAAATAGATACTCATTAGAGTATGTTCTTATGAATTTTCACAATCTTGGACATAAAAGTGGGGATGCTAAAGCACAAAAAAGAATCAAAATTACTTCTCAACACTGATTTATTCTACAACAGTTTTTGTTTTGTACATTATTTCATATTTTATTTTGAAATTATATTTACAGAAGTATTGCAGAGAGAGGACAGAAAGTTCCTGTATATGCATCTCCCGGGTTCACCTAAAATTAACATCTTATGTGATAACTTAAAAAATTATATTGACACATACAATAACCTATTAAAGCCTACTATGTGCCAGGCAGTGAACAAATTTTTTTAAATGATCCTTTTCTTTAGCTTTCATTTTGATGGGAGGAGCAGTACTGATATTCAGAAAACAATGCATCAGTGACTTCACAATTCCGAGAAAAAAATTATTTCCAGCCTAAAATTCTATACTAGTAAATGTCTCCATTAAGGGTAGAAAGAAAAGAAGAAAGTAAAGTTGCTCAGTCATGTTCGACTCTTTGCCATCCCATGGAGTGCAGCCTACCAGGCTCCTTCGTTCACGGGATTTTCCAGGCAAGAATATTGGAGTGGGTTGCCATTTCCTTCTCCAAGGGATCTTCCCCACCCAGGGATCGTACCCAGGTCTCCCGCACTGTAGGCAGATACTTTACTGTCTGAGCCACCAGGGAAGCCATTAGGGTAGTGGTAGGATGATGATATTTTCAGGATATCATAAAATAATGATACTTTGAAAACACGTGCTTCCCATATTCCCTTTCTGGAGAATGAAATTTACCAAGACAAAGAGGGAGAATTAAGATGCCTGCAACAGGAAATCAATGTGAGAATGGAAGGACCCTTCATAGTGGTAGCTAGTAGAGACTCCCAAAGAGGAGTTGGGCCTAGAAAGGAAATAGTTCTGACCAGAGCGGGTCAGAAAACTCTTCAAGTAGGTCAAAGTGACAGACCACAGAAATATTTTAACATGACGAGAAAAGTTGTATTAAGCTAAGTATATAAAAATGAAATTAAAAGAGACAAACTTAGCAAAGTATTAATTAAAACCAAAATAGTGACACATAGAAAGTAATCATATTAAATACATCTCAGTTATCTAGGACATTTATATAATTAATGTAGATAGTGAATGTAGATCTAACCCACAGAAATAATGTAACTGCATCAGAAGGGTAGGAGGAACCGAAATTATGTTTAGGGTGGTGCAAAGTGGTCTTTAAAAAAAGCAACTTTACATCCAAGATGGAATAATGGAATGATAGTTACCTTCCACCTGAAACGATTTTTTAAAGACAAAATATGTGGGAAAAAATGCTTTGCAAACTAGTAAATGTAAGACAGTGAATAACAATGATTCCTAAGAGATGGGAGACAATGAAGAGGCCCTTTAATTCCCCTAGCTGGACAGACTTCCCTTGTGGCTCAGCTGGTAAAGAATCCGCCTGCAATGCAGGAGACCTGGGTTCAATCCCTGCGTTGGGAAGATCCCCTGGAGAAAGGAAAGGCTACCCACTCCAGTATTCTGGCCTAGGTCGAAAAGAGTCGGACATGACTGACCGCCTTTCACTTTCACCTGGGTGTCCCTTATGGCTCAGCTGGTAAAGAATCCACCTGCAATATGGGAGACCTGGGTTTGATCCCTGGGTTGAAAAGATCCCCTGGAAAAGGGAGAGGCTACCCACTCTAGTGGTCATGTATGGATGTGAGAGTTGGACTATAAAGAAAGCTGAGTGCAGAATTATTGATGCTTTTGAACTGTGGTGTTGGAGAAGACTGTTGAGAGTCCCTTGGACTATGAGGAGATCCAACCAGTCCATCCTAAAGGAGATCAGTCCTGGTTGTTCACTGGAGGAACTGATGTTAAAGCTGAAACTCCAATACTTTGGCCACCTGATGCAAAGAGCTGACTCACTGGAAAAGACCCTGATGCTGGGAAAGATTGAGGGCAGGAGGAGAAGGGGATGACAGAGGATGAGATGGTTGGATGGCATCACCGACTCAATGGACATGGGTTTAGGTGGACTCTGGGAGTTGGTGATGGACAGGGAGGCCTGGCATGCTGTGGTTCGTGGGGTTGCAAAGAGTCAGACACCACTGAGCAACTGAACTGAACTGAACCTACTCTAGTATTCTGGCCCGGAGAATTCCTTGGACTGTATAGTCCATGGAGTCACAAAGAGTAGAACACGACTGAGAGACTTTCACTACCAAGTCAGTGTTTCCAGGAAGGAGGAGTCTGGGCAGATCCCAGTGACACCCTGACTTGAGAAGACAGACCTGAGAGTCCAGGAAGTATAAGGCAGCCAGAGTTTTCAACTCAAAGCTCTAAAGGAGAGAGTAGACAGACCTGCCGCTATTTGCTGAGGATCCCGCTGGAGTCTTCAGCTAAGTAATAATCTGTCCATCACTGTGAAGAAACTGTTCGAATTTGGGCAAAGACTTATGTGAAACGATTATAAGGGATTTCTTTACACAGAGCTAGGACTAGTTTCAGTTTTCAGTATCTAAAATAGAAGCCTAAATCATGAGCATCAGATAGAGAATACAGATGATTTTGCCTCAGCAGTGGAGGAAAAATTAGCCCTAGAGTAAACACTGTCATAGTCTTTCCTAAGGAGGTTTAAAACCAAGATTCATATAATAAAACTATTTTCAGGTAATCTAACCGCCTTCCAGAACAAAATTCAAGAATATTTAAAGGAAGACAAAAGTTTTCAGCCACCAATATTGTAAAGCAACAGTGTCTAACATCCAGTCTAACATTCTCAGCATACAAAGAAATAGTAAAATACAACAATAAAGAGAATAAATGCAAGCAAAAGTGAAAATGACACTGAAGATAGAATTAGTGAACAACAGTATTAAAATAATTATTGTTACCGCATGCCATATGTTTAAGCTGTTAAAGACATCGTGGGAAACCTACAACTAACATCATACTTAATGGTAGAAAAGGAAGGAAGAGTGAATATTTTCCACCTTTGATCAAAAGCAAGGCAAGACTATGCACTCAAAAATCAATAATGTGTAGAGTCCAGTAATAGACTCACATACATATGGTCAGTTGATTTTCAACAAATGTATAAATAATTTGCAAAGTATACTTTATTCAACACATGAAACTGACTACTGGATATCCAAATGTAAAATAATAACCTAGATCTATACCTCACACTTGGTCCAAAATTTAATTCAAGATGGATAGACATAGAAAACAAAATCTGTGTCATTGAACTAAGCACAGATGCTTAAATGAAACACCAAAATCATGATTAATAAATGGAAAGATGTTACCTTGAATTTTTCAACATTAAGAACTTTTGATCTTCCAAAGACACTGTAAGGGAATCTCAGAATGGGAGAAAATATTTATACAATACATATTCCTCAGAAGACGTCTATCAACAATATAACACTTTTTTTTTTTTTAAGCTGCACCACATGACTTGCAGAATTTCAGTTCTCTGACCAGGGATTGAACCTGGGCCACAGCAGTAAAGGCCTAAACTCCTCGGTCACCAGGGAACTCCCTATAAATAACTCTTAAAACAATAAGAAATAAAACAACCCAATAGAAAGTTGTTTTGACAGATACTTCATTGAAGATGTATGATGATGAAGAGGCACATAAAAGTATGCTCAACATCAATACTCTTTTAGGGAACTATAACCTAAAGCCACACTGATTGACAGAAATGTAAAATGATACAACTCACTTTGTAAAATAGTTTGTGATTTTTAAAAAATGAAACACCTAAGGTATGACCCAGCTATTCCACTTTTAGGTATTTCCCCAAGAGAAACGATGGCATATACCCACAGAAAGACTTTGATATGAATATTTATACCAGCATTTTCATAATAGCCAAAATATGGAAACAAGTCAGGTGACCATCAACAAAGAATGGATAAAAAAAAAAAGTACTAGATTACTTCTGAGAAATGAAAAGGAATGAAATGTTAATGTATTACAATAGCATGAAAGGATATCAAAACAGCTGAGAGGAATCAGACCTAAAAAAGTTCATACTGTATGATTTCTCTTAACGTGGAATTACAGAAAATATAAACTAAATGACAGTAAATGAGCAGTTGCCTGGGCCCCAGGTGTTGGAAGGAAACATTGGGGGTCATGAATATGAATTTGCATTTGTTGTCGTGATGGGTTATGACAATATGCATACATATTGTCAAAATTTATCAAATTGAATACTTTATAAATATGTGTAGTTCATTCTATGTCACTTATACCTCTAAATCTATTTTTTTTAAGTTAAGTACTTCTCTTTCATTGTGGGAACTTAGTAGGATAATATCTAAAACAGGAAAATTAAAAATTTGAAATGTTATCATGTAGGTCAGGGATATGACATTTAAATACCAAAAGAATCAGCTAAAAGTTTAGAACATGTTTTTCTAGAGAAATTACTTGAAAAGTGGGATGGAACTGACAAAAACGGACTTGGGTTTTTCATAAAAATCCCCTTAGAAGAAGTTTCCTTTTAGGCTATGTGTATATGTAACTTTGATAAAAATAGATACTGTATTTAAATTTTTAATTTAAAATTCAGAGAAAAGAAATAGTTTAATCATTGGGCAGATCTATACAGGCTCATATTTCTGTGTAATTAATTGACTAAAGTGAAAATCAGGGTGACTTTAATTTATTCAGATTAAGTATTAAACTCGGTTGAATTTTATTTGATAATTCAGTGTTTTTCACTTTGCTTAGCTATTAGAGAGCTATCAAAGTGGTAAAAACCCAAAATATTTATCCTGAAAAGCAGAACAAAATGATTCCCTTCTTTTCAAACTTGTTTTGTGAGGATTAATTAAGCTTCTGTATAGTTATTTTCTGTATTTTATTGATTCAGGATTACTTGTACTCTGTAAATGTGTTAAATTATTTACACATCATGGGCAGCTAATGCTAATTCAGAACATACCCAGTGGGACCTCAGAGCCCTGATATGCTAAATGTAATCTGCGGATCAGTAACATTCCATTCATAAAATGTGTCACCCACAGGTTAATGGAAATAATAGGAAAGACAATGGGTGGATTATGCAAATATGCTGAAAAGATTTAAGCAGGAGGAGGGGACTACAAGAACCCAATTTGTGTTTCATTTAAACATGGATTAAGGTTTATGGTATACAAAATGACTAAAGCTAGTTTCCTAATTTGCTAATACTCTTAAAAAAAAGCACCAGTGGGGTGGGAGTAGGGGGCAGGGAACTCTATCAAAATAAATTGGTGATATTTTTTATGTATGGGTGGGGCAGAGGGTTAAGAGGGTGCAGAGAGGCAAGATTAAATGAAGGAAAATTTTAACAGTAAATGAAATGTGAGTGGCTAGATTTAAATGACACTTATTTGCACTTATCTGACACCAATGAAAGTTTCACAAAACTAAAACCTAATCTGAATATAAATTCAACTACTGCTTTGTGAGGAATCAGTCTTTCTGTGTAAAATGTGGGTCCAGTAAAAGAATTTGAGCTTCAACTATGTGTGCTTTGGAGGGAAATCTCTTCAAATTACAGTGTGAAAAATAATCATTCCCATAATTATGCCTTAGAAAATGTCTACTAAGTCCTTGGGTAATGGCAAAAGACATGGAAATGGGTAAACTTTCCAGGTTATTAGTGTGAAGGTGTCTAAGTCAGAGCAAAATGGCGCCACGATAGCCCAGCTGCCTCAAGCCCTTGATCTTGAGGGTGGGGGTGGCTTGAGTGGAAGAGATCAGGGAAGGAGGCTTTGCTGAACCTAACTGAATAAGGGAAGCGCTTCTGCAGGATGAAATGGTTGACATTCTGTGCTCTCTAAGTGGAAAGTGACCCTAAGAGGGACCCCTTGTAAAAAGCAGTAAACCTGCCCCTACCATGTGGCAGCTGACTTATGAGGAGCCCACGCACCATCCCAGCTCCGACCCTCATTTCAGAATATCCACGTGGCCTGCCCTCCAGTTATCGGTGTGTATGAGGATTACATGGGACTAGAAATACTTTGGATAAATGACTTCTGGCAAAAGAGCTGCAGAAGGCGGGAGGGGTGGGGTTGGGGTGGGGGGCAATGCAGTGACACCAGCAGAGACCGGCAAATATGAGGAAGGGCGGGGAGGTGCCTTGCTGCCCACAGAAGTCAGATACGTGGTGTGGGTTTCCATCTTAAAATCACACACAAATACACGAGGAGGTGGGGGAAATCACTTATCTATCACAGAGTTTGAATAACAAAACTTAAACAAGAAATTAGAAGGAAATGCATGTTAAGTTTCCTTTATAGGACCTGAGGGATTCTGCTTTGATTACCATATTTTTCAATGTACCTGTATCACCAAAACCTGAGAATCTTTTTCATCACAGTTTATACCTTTACCATTTTAAGACATTTAAATCACGGGACTATATAAATTTCAGCAGTTAAAAATCTCCTTCATGGCTCAGCGCCCTTTTAACCATGTTTTACTGCTGTCCAGTAATGTCAGGCAATGGAAAAGGGAATTATTTAGCATTCTTGGATATTACATGTTTCACTCTTTTGTTCCTCCTTTTTTAAAAGATACTGTTTTCCCTTTGGACGACCTGAGGGTGCGCTGAAAGCTACACTTTCATTACTTGAAAGGGTATGTGTGAACATGACTTTGTAAGTACTATTTGCATTCTCAATGGCTGTGTAGTTTTTGAACTAGGCCGCCGGCCCCATTCCTTAGGAGTGTGATATCTTCCAGGTTTGTTGCATTTCATCAGTTTCTCACTTTTTCTTACTACATTCAAACTCTTCTGTAATCTCCTTTTCCTCTCCCAAACCTTTCTGAAGCCTACACCGCTGCCATCCTGAGTTTATAGCATCCTTTTGGTAATATCCATTTTTCCCACCTCTTCTTTCCCTCTTCAGGAAATAGTCATTTTTTATTTCAGTTTCATATAATCATCTGTTGCTCAGACTGTACAGTTGTCTTGTATTATCCCCCCTTATTTGTACTTCTACCTGTCATATTCCTCATATCTGTAAGCGTTCTCGTCATTTAATATTCACACACATACCATTTCTTAATTTGTCTCAAAATTTATTTCAGTTCAATTTATGTGTTACTTTGAGTGAATTCACAAATGACAGAAATTGATGATGATAGAAGTCATGAAATTATATAAGTATATGAAAAGTAAACAGCAAATAAGTCTTTATGTCCATGTTAAAAATCATTTTTTAATGAAAGTATATTCTCCACTGCTTTTTTTTTGTGGTAGATTAGGTGAGAAAGGGAAGTATCATTTCATCTATGTATAAAACTATTCACATGCTCGTTGGAAACTAGCAGTTGAGTAATGTGGACAAGTTTTATTCCTTATGCATATTAAAAATTATATCTAGTGATCATCTCTGTCTCATGATTTGATTATTCTGGTCTTGATTTGTTGACTTCAGAGCACTTGTTCTTACTGATTTTTCTGCTCAAGGAATTCCAGGTAATGCATTTATTTATTCGCACCTCTCTGAAAAGCAAAAAGGGGAGACAGTGTTCAGTGATTTAAGATTTTAGGAGAGGAGATGTAGAACTGATGACTGTAGTGAGATCTTTGGAATACAGATTAGTGTTATCTATCTATCTCTGTCTTATCCTTGATCACTGTGAATATTACTGTCATAATTATTTTACTAGAATTTTTATAATATTAAAAGCTGCATGTAACTCAGACTTTTCATAGTTTTCATTTCATCCTATGCATTAAGGTATTGTTGATGAGACAAAAGTCTTTAAAGGCAGCTTTGGTTTTTAGAACGGCATCCCATCCTGGGTACCCAGCACAGCCTGGCTATGTGCTGGTTTCCATGGCAGAGCTACCTTCCTTCCCCCAGCAGGGAAGAGTTAGTAATAGCAGAGATGCCCTCATGCCCTGCACTGACAGGTGGCAGAATGAACAGTGACCTTTATTTCAATTATAGTAACTAGTCATGTCTCTTACTGAATTGAGGAAATGGTAAGGGCTATTTCTTCATTTTCATGTCTGTACTTACTGACATCTTAGAAAAATAAAATCTGCATGTGAATTGTTGATACTTACGATGCCTTGAATAAACATGGGGAGGAAGCATGAAACATATGTTGTGCCTCCCTTTTGCACTTGCCAGTCTTTGTACTTTGTACTTGTACTTTGTACTTGTACTTAGTACTTGTACTTCTCCAGGAAAGGGGATTCAGTTTCCCCACACACACTTCAGACAGTGTCCAGCTTCTAGATACTATGAAATACTGCCTGATTTTAACCCTAGATACAGGTGTTCTAATTTTAAAGCTGTTACTTTTATTTGAAAGCTTGGCACCATGGGGAAAGTCTAATAGTAAAAATAATCTTAAATTTTAGTAGTAATCACATTAAAAAGAATAGTGCCTGTTAATGCTTTAACTGTATGTAGGCAGAAGGATTTTTTTTGTGGCAATAAAGAGTCTAATGTGCAGTTCTAGGTAAAGTGCCGAATATATGTCAGTGTGTTAAAGATTTTTAATATGAGAATATGAAGAAATTTTAATTTGTTAGGAAAGGAAAGTTTTAAGTGATAAAGTTTGCTGTTTTCAGAAGCAAACCTTGTCTGACAAGATGAAAAAATGTTGTCAAGGATCACCAGTGCTAGAATAATTGAATGAATTTGAGATTATAAAATCCTTAGTGCCAAGGCTGGTCAAAATAGAATGAAATAAGCATGAAATGGATGTCTTCATGTTCTTTTAATATTTTTTTCAAAGTGAAAGAGTAGTAAGAACACTTAAAGTATTGTCTTCTTTATGTTAAGATTTTGCTATTCCTGTATTTTTGGAGAATTTGAATGGAAGGAAAGCAAGAAAAATCACATTACTTATAGGGAAGATAGAGTTTGACTAATTGTATAATTAAAACTTACTATAAGCAGTTTTTTTTTTATCACTTGGAAAGTTTTAAGGAAAACTGTCAAGGAGTCATTATAAAAGTACTTAACTGAGTTATATTTTGAATTCTGGATATAATTGCATTTTCCATTTGCCAACAGTAATACTTGTAAATGGAAAATCCAAAAGTATAATTTAGGAACCCATAATAATAATTTAGGAAAGTAATCAGTTTTTGTTTTTTTTTTTTTAATTTCAGAAAGCTTCCTTTTGTTTTGACACTTAATAGTCCTCTCATTTCACTAAAACAAAGAAGCCCACCTCCCCCCACCACCACCCCCAGCAGATCAAAATAAAGTACAATTAGTAAGAGTAGCTGCTGCTGCTGCTAAGTCGCTTCAGTCGTGCCCGACTCTGTGCGACCCCATAGACGGCAGCCCACCAGGGTCCCCCGTCCCTGGGATTCTCCAGGCAAGAACACTGGAGTGAGTTGCCATTTCCTTCTCCAATGCATGAAAGTGAAAAATGAAAGTGAAGTCACTCAGTCGTATCCGACTCTTAGTGACCCCATGGACTGCAGCCTACCAGGCTCCTCCATCCATGGGATTTTCCAGGCAAGAGTACTGGAGTGGGGTGCCATTGCCTTCTCCGAGTAAGAGTAGAGATCTTGATTATTGTAGTCTGTAAATAATGCTTATTTTAATGGAATTTGTATTTTCATGTATACTGCTCCAAATATTGAAGGCTTTTAAATCAAGGATGTACAAGGTAAACTTTGTACAGGGACAAAAGTTTCGTCCCAAGGACCGTAAGCCTCATCTGAAACAGCTGCCCTCGTGACCTTGTGCTTCCCTGGAGGAAAAGTGACAGTCGCCCTGAATGGTAGCTTGGCCTATGGGAGTTTGATGTCCTTACATGAGGCTTAGACAGGAGGGGCCAAGACTCAGAGATTACTTGCCAGTTGTGAAGTGCCTACTTATTGCCTCCCCCGAGGTTACCTAGGACCCCTTCCTACTAATAACGTTTAGGACAATTTGTGTACTTGCTTTTCATATTCTATACAGTCTCTGTCTTTCTCTTTGTCTCTCTAGGTTTTAATGAAAGATATTGCCACTCCCATACCAGCAGAAGAGGTGAAAAAAGTGGTCAGAAAATGTCTTGAGAAAGCTGCCTTGATCAATTACACAAGACTCACAGAATACGCCAAAATAGAAGGTCAGTGCAGTGAGCAATTGCTGAAGTGGCCGTGAGAGCCAACAATGCCTATTAACTGCATTTTCTGTGAGAAGTCCTTTCCTTCCCTGAGCAAACCTGTGCCATGGCAAAGGGAAATGTCTCATTAAAATCTCAGCTGGTGAACTGAAGAGCTTTTTCCTATTCATTGCTTTAATATGCCTCCTGGGACTCTGCTTGAATGAAAGACCCGGGATTCGTGCTTAAGTTGTCCTTTGTCCTTATTTTGAGTTTTGAAGAAACCAAAACGTGTTTTCATGGGTTGTATTTTTTGACATTACAGTGAGTATGTCTAACATTTAAAGGATGGGCAGTGTATTCATTCTTGGTGCAGTGTTACATAATTTCATTTTCGCTTCTGCAGCATCTCTCAGAGAAAAGAGGAAACTTGTTGATTATGGCGAGGGCTGAAACAAACTGAGAGAATGTCCCTGCAACTTTTAATTGCTTATAATATATTGATGCATTTGAAAGATTAGATCTCTTGAGAGGATTGTGCATTTTTTCTCTTTCTTCAGGTTTTATTCATTAAGGATAATTATTCATTGTCTTCATTAAGGTTTAAGATGCTTAGAAATACATAGATTGAAATTTGTGGCAAAGTCACACAATCAGCTCTTATCTAACGGTCCTTTGACTGATATAATTAAAAGCAATAGAAATGACCTCAGACTCTCTAATTATCATAAAACTAGCTTGTGTAATACGTGTAGCTTTAACTTAGGGAAGAAAAAGTTTATGGTGTTAAATAGTTATCTCTAAAAATAAAAAATAATTGTCCATTAGAAAAAATTTTAATAATTT
>SJYQ01007530.1:526803-549371 GCA_006410935.1 Redunca redunca
ATTAGAAAAAATTTTAATAATTTCTAATATAAAAGTGTACTTAATGAATTATACATTTATTAATTAGTTGATATTATGATAGATTCATCAAAATTGGGACGGTAAAATAGGTGATTATAATTGGCTGTGTTATATCCTTTTTTCTCTCCAAACCTGATCAGGCTTTCTAACAAGCACATGATAACCAACCTCCTGAGTGATTAACAAAAAAGCCATCCCATCACTATAGCAACCAATATTATATCACGAGAGTAACAACATGAGACCTCCTTAGTTACCAGTTTAACATCATTAATTATGATATCATGTTGTGTTAAAGCAAAAGCGATGAATATTAGATCATTTGGGGAAAGTAGAAACAGATTGGTTTTCACGTTTTGAATACTCATCCAAACAATTTTCATGTTTTGGGAATATTGGGTTTTGTGAACATGGATTGAAAGAATTTATATAAAAATAGAGATACTAAAACTTTCGAGTTTGGCAAAGAGAAAAAACTTGTGGATAACCTAAGCAAACACAAGATTGTTTTATCCAAATATTATGAACCCTGTACAAAAAAAACTTTGAGAATCCTTTTGGTCTTTACTATTTTAGTTAATATTTTTGACCATTACCTTATCCAACAATATTGAAAAAATATGCCATATATTTTAAATTTTATTTCTGTATTTATTTTCTAGTTGTAGAGTCCATTTTAATATGGACAAATGGAAAACTTTCTTTTATTTCTACAGAACCATGGGCTTCTTTCATTAATCAGCTAAAAAAGCACATTAACAATGTGATCAGAAAGAAATGGTTATTCTTCTGAATCACACACAAAAACAAGTCTGTGTTAGAGAAAAGCCTAAAATAGGATCCAGTGGGGTGGGAACAGGGAATTCTCCCACCTGTTCCTTTCTGGAGTCATCCCTCTCAGAACATTCTAAAAAAGGGATCTTAGAAATCTTGTCAGGTAGGACTGCTGAGCAGTTTTTTTTCCAAAAAAAAAAAAAAGCATGCTTATTAGATAAGGAAAACTTTTATGCTTTTCATTTTCTCCCTTTCCCCTCTATTTTTGTATCTTCAAAAATAAAGTTTTGTTTCATTCCTAGAGTCAGACCAAGAACAAACTCAACTTTAAGTTAGAAATAGGAAGTGGGCTGATTTCTTTGCTTTTACATTATTCAAGTGAGCAACATGGATAGACTTTGTTTTTCTCCTTAATTTTCTTCTCTTATGTTTTAGGCCCAGCAGAAAAGGAAACAGGTAATAAATGTTTGTGCATGCATGTGCCGTTATTTCTAATGTGGTGGTGTTGTGTTTTGATGTGGATGAATAGCTCTTTCCCTTTCAGGGGTCTTGTTTGATCACTTTGACTAAGATACTGAAAAGATTTTGACTTTTGTTGGAGCTATTGCTAATGCTTTGTAGGGAAAATACAGGCCATTTATCTCTGCAAAAGTTCAGTACTATTTTTTGATATGAGTTCAAAGCAATACATGTTAGGCTGTATTAATGTTATGCATCAGGTTTTAAGCATGTACACTAATCTTATTTGGAGCTGTCGTCAATATTTGAAGGACTCTTACAACTAGAAAAGAGGACCATCTTCCTTTCATTATTCCCGAAAGATAACCTGAGAGTAAAAACATATAATGCTGTTAAATAAAAAGTAAGCTGCTCTTACCTTTGCAAGTTGTTCATCATAGCAGATGTTATAAAACTCCATTCTCAAGAAATTGCTGGGAAAGAGTTCTTCTCCAGGTCTCTAAGGTTTTTTAAAGGTTTTGTTACTTTTGTGTGTGTGCATACCTCTTTTTCCCATTGTAATTAATTTAATTACAGGGGCCATTGTCTGTTCATCCCATCCATCTCTGCTTCAGATTCTTGCAGGCAAGGTCTCTACTGAAATTGTTCACTGTTTTGTCTCCTACAGCCAGCACTGTGCCCATGACACAAAGTAGGTACTCACTACGGAGTGAGACAAAAGGGCCGTTAGTTAGTTCCACCTGAAAACAAAGGTGCTCAAGACAAGTGATGGACCTTTCTAATGCTAGTTTTCTCATATTAGTCAAATTTTGCATGGAGTCTTATAGACAAGTTTACTTGGGTTGTTTTTAACTGAAGTTTTCCATTAAGGACACTATTTCATTTTTGTTTTTTCCTACCTTCAATTCTCTTCCAGTTTTTGACCTCAGAAAGTGTCAGGAACAAAACACTCAGAGCGAAGAAAAGGGGAAAGAACACACCTACAGTGATCGCTGAAGTGCACTTTAGAAAAAAAGGAATTCGGAAAAGAATATGAGACTCTCCTCCCTTCTCATGACAGCCACAGTCCCATGCTCTTTAACAAACTTTTTCAAAATCTTTTAGAGCATTTTATCCCAAACGTTTCTGTTGAAAATAGTTCTTACGTCATTTGCAGACAAGAAGTCCAGGGTTGTCGGTGGTTTTCCCATTTGCCATGGAGTAAACCAGTCAGCCAGCTGGGACTAGAGTCAGGTGTCCTGATCCCCAAGCTACAGTGGCTACGCTTCTGCCCTCGTGAAATGAGAAAGGGTCACAGTTCGCCTTGGTAAGGATGGAGCAGAGGCAGCTGCCCTACTTGTGAAACTTGCTGTCCCCTGTGTACTCACTTCCACCAGATAAGTCAGTCTTCCCTTCACTTGTGTTTAACATCCCTGCCATTTCTCAGCTGTCTAGGCTACAGACTCTGGGAAAAAGACTTTTTAAAAATTAAATGCTTACGTAGAAAAGAGAAAACAAATCAGTCTAGTCTCAGTAGTTTAAGTGAATGGAAGAGAAAGATACCCTCCATGGAAGACTGTTCTGAAGTAACAGAAGAGAGGTTTTCAAGAAATGTTATATTCTTCTAGTTGCATTGGGTTGCAAGTTAACAGGGTTGCTTAATAAATGTTCCTGGAGGTACTTTTAACAATGAGTAAAAATGAGAGTATCACTTGCATGTGGAGGAGCTTAAAGGCTTGATAAAACTTTGAAATAGTACTCTCTTGAGCATTATAATCATTATCCTCAGTTAGTTTGTACGACGCAAAGAATAAAATTCATCTAGGGTTTGTCATCATTTTGTCGTCTATTGACCTGCCTGTTGCCCCAGGGGTTTTTCATTTATACTGCTTCAATAGTTTTTTAAACTGCTCTTCAAAATAAATATTTTACAGATGAGGCAACTGAGACTTTAGAAAAAGTCAGCAACTTGCATGAGGTCATGCTGCGATTAAAATTCAGCAGACCTGAGATTTGCACCCATGTTCCTCAGTCACCATAGGCCTCTCCATGCTCTTCCTCTGGCTTCCCTGCCTCCAGGGCTGTCTGATCCAGTCATGACATTTTCTGATAAACCACTCACATGCATCACAAAAGCCAAGGGTTATTTGTACAATCACTTTTTCCAAAAATAATATTTAATAAGAGGAAACAGAGGAAACAGTCACATGCTAGGCCCTATTCTAAGCACTTTACATGGATCCATTTATCCTTTACAACCTCCCTTTACTGTAAATATTACTTTTATTTTAAATATAGAAGTAGAGGGGTAATTATCTACAGGCTGATCTCTGGTCACATAGCTAGTAAGTGGAAGATTAGAACGCGCTGTCTACCTATTAGGCTGTCTTCATATTTTCCCTACGTCTTCCTTCCTCTCCATTCTGCACTCAGTTAAAATGGACATTTGAAATGGAACGGTGCAGCCCATAGAGATACAATGAAAGCCAAATTTTAACTTAAACTTCTTTGGTAGTTATATTTAAGAGGTATTTTTAAAAGCAGTGAAATTAATTTTAAGATTATAGGTTATTAACCCAATATATCCAAATATTACCATAAAAAATGTATTCAGTATACACAGTTATTACAATATTTTACGTTCTTTTTTTCCTGCGATGGTTTTGAAATCTAGTGGGTATTTTCCTCTGCCAGCACACCTCCATGACAAGTAGCGACTCATCCAGATCACAGTGACCAGTGGCTGCTAAACTAGACAGCACAGGTCTCTGGTGGAAGGCTAAGAGGACTCCAGAAACTAAATCTTTATTTTCCCTGACACTTCTTAAGTGTCAAATGTTGAATGTAATTAAAATGTGCCACCTCTCTACAACCCCGAGTGATTCTCCCTTATTTTCCTTTATAACCCATATGATCTAACACGCAAGAGTTATTTCATCCAGCTATTGTCCTAGAATCTTAGCCCCTCCCCTCCAAGGGCAGGGCTGTGTATTTCAAAACTGCTGTATCTCTAGTGCTGAAAAAAGTGCCTGGTGCGTTGTTACTCGATATAAACTTTATTGAATAAATGATTCAGTTTATGGCACAGTGATCAGACTCTACTGTAGAGAGAATATCTATAAACTAGCAGGCTGGGTCACAAAAGGTCATTCAAACCAACCCCTGAATAGTTAACAGCATAGAGCAAAAATGAACCACTGATTTAAAATAGCAAGATTGGAAAAATTAAACCAGAATTTCATGCCCTTTGTTGGGGTGGGGGTTGGGGAAGGCACGGTGAAGAGGCTTTGGATCACACAAGCCAGAAGTTATAGACAGCAATTGTATTAATTACAGCTAGTAATCTAACCTGTTTCAGTAGTTGTTTCTATAATTCAGAATGATGTTCAGCGTTTGACTCATAGTTCTCATCCTTGGGAATTCTTCAAATTTTCCATTGGCAGCACAGATTTGAAGAGATAAAGGGATTTTACAACTTTGTATGAAATAATACAGATGAGCCCTCTCTAAATGCCTTCTTTCCTTCTTGGAAATTATTTATATGAGTTTTATGAGAACACACTTGCAGTTCATCTGAAGAATTCATTTGAAGAACCTGAAATTTCTAGAAAGCAATTTTTTGTTGTGGTTGTTTGAGATTTACACTGTTGCAAAATCAGCTAGTTTCCTCTTTGGTTTAATTTTACCCCTAACTTTTTGTATAATAGGAGGATCATTTTTATTGATAATCCGAGGTACAAAATGATACTGAAACTAGGTTTCTAATTGTGTGTGTGCTTTTTTAATCACATGCCTTATTGATGCAAATTAGTTATTTTTAAAGAAGAATCCATTTGTTTGTTAATTCAAGGAATTTTTTAATGGACAGAAACAACTATAAAATGTCTAATAACCATCTCTGCTTTCACCTAAAAACTACATAACATTTTGTGACTTACAATGAAAGAGGAGGGAGACCTCTCCTTAGAGCTTGCCTTGACCTGAGATGTTTTACGTCAGTTTGGCACCTAAGCTCCTCGTAAATCTCAATACGTGGAGGTGCCCTGAACAGAAGGTAGCATGGAATGAACACGCAGAGGCTTTGTGCAGTGAGGATCTGTCTGGGCCCTTGTTGCCAGGTTCCCGGCTCTAACCCCCTAGTGCTCTCATTTTCAAGGTCTCAGTTGAACAGGAGAGACATGATTTCCCAGAGGGCCGCACTGCTTGCTTTCCTTGAGCAGGGAAGTTGCACTGCAGCCCTCCTTACGTCATTAGGATGTGTTTGCCATCTGGGTGGCATTTTAATTTAGCACTTCATTGGCAACGTGGAGTGGTAAATAATAAATATGTGAAATCAGTAAAGAATCTGCCTGCAGTGCAGGAGCCCCAGGAGATGCAGGTCTGATCACTGGTTGTGGAAGATCCCCTGGAGGAGGGCATGGCAGCCCACTCCAGTATTCTTGCCTGGAGAATCCCATGGACAGAGAATCTCCTGGACAGAGGAGTCCATGGTGTCAAAAAAAAATCAGACACAATTAAAGCAACTTAGGCCACACGCACATTCTACTTAAGGACGTGTGTGTACAGAAATAAGTTTATAAACTGCAGAGTTGATGAAAAATTTTTTGTTAATGAATAATTTCTTTCTACCATTTCCAGGATAACATAACAGTTTACTGTCACCAAAGTTTTTTGAGTTTCCTTACAAATTTGATTTTTAAATTTTTGAAGGATTGTGTGTTACCATGAATTCAGGCTAGAATGTCTAAGTAATAGACCTGAAATCTTGAATTCCCATAAACCCTGACAACACTTTTCAAGAGGTAATTTGTTCACCAAAAGAAACAATTGGAAATGCAGTTGTTAGTTGCTCAGCCATGTCTGACTCTTTGCAATCCCATGGACTGTAGCCTGCCAGTCTTCTCTGCCCATGAAATTCTACAGGCAAGAATACTGGAGTGTGTTGCTATTCCCTTCTTCAGGGGATCTCCCTGACACAGGAATTGAATCTGAGTTTCCTGCATGCAGGCAGATTTTTTACCATCTGAGCCACCAGGGAAGCCCAAAGTCCTTGCCTTGAAAATAATTAAATTAAAGAACTGAAGAATATCTGTCCAGCCTTTTAGGACAATGTGACTTGGACTCTGGCATCCTCAGTGACCATTCCTGCTTCTGATGATTTCACCTGATGGTTTAGGGACAAATTGATAGATACAATTTCTGACTCTAAAACAGAATGACCTGTTGTCATTTTCTTTAAAATATTTGAGAAAATCATATAAATATGTAAAGTTCTTTTCTTTTTGAGCTACCCTGATTTAGTATCACTGATTATCTAGATAGAGATCAAGTTAAAATTCATTTTTGCACTATATATAAGGAAAAGCTGTGAGAATTTTTCAGGTGGTCAATAAAATATTTAAATTACCTAAGAAGATAATGGAAAATTCTTCAAGCGATGGGAATACCAGACCACCTGACCTGCCCCTTGAGAAACCTATATGCAGGTCAGGAAGCAACAGTTAGAACTGGACATGGAACAACTGGTTCCAAATAGGAAAAGGAGTACGTCAAGGCTGTATATTGCCACCCTGCTTATTTAACTTATATGCAGAGTACATCATGAGAAACGCTGGGCTTGAAGAAGCCCAAGCTTGAATCAAGATTGCCAGGAGAAATACCAATAACCTCAGATATGCAGATGACACCAACTTATGGCAGAAAGTGAAGAGGAACTAAAAAGCCTCTTGATGAAAGTGAAACAGGAGAGTGAAAAAGTTGGCTTAAAGCTCAACATTCAGAAAACAAAGATCATGGCATCCAGTCCCATCACTTCGTGGGAAATAGATGGGGAAACAGTGGAAACAGTATCAGATTTTATTTTGGGGGGGCTCTAAAACCACTGCAGATGGTGACTGCAGCCATGAAAATAAAAGACGCTTGCTTACTCCTTGGAAGAAAAGTTATGACCAACCTAGATAACATATTCAAAAGCAGAGACATTACTTTGCCAACAAAGTTCCGTCTAGTCAAGGCTATGTTTTTTCCAGTGGTCATGTATGGATGCAAGAGTTGGACTGTGAAGTAAGTGAGCACCGAAGAATTGAGGCTTTTGAACTGTGGTGTTGGAGAAGACTCTTGAGAGTCCCTTGGACTGCAAGGAGATCCAACCAGTCCATCCTAAAGGAGATCAGCCCTGGGTGTTCTTTGGAAGGAATGATGCTAAAGCTGAAACTCCAGTACTTTGGCCACCTCATGCAAAGAGTTGACTCATTGGAAGAGACTCTGATGTTGGGAGGGATTGAGGGCAGAAGGAGAAGGGGATGACAGAGGATGAGATGGCTGGATGGCATCACCGGCTCGATGGACGTGAGTCTGAGTGAACTCCGGGAGATGGTGATGGACAAGGAGGCCTGGTGTGCTGCAATTCATGGGGTCGCAAAGAGTCGGACATGACTGAGTGACTGAACTGAACTGACTGAAGAAGATAATTGTTTTCTGATAGCTATAAATTACTTTGATTCTATCAGCTAGGATGATACAATTGAAATGTTAATTTTAAACTATTTTTACCAGCATGTTCTTGTCAATATATTGATATTTTTCACAGCTCCTTGCCACACCATTAGCCTTATTCTGTATGATGCATGTACAGATGGTATTAAGACCATATTCTTTTTTTAAAGTATTATGCAAATAATATATATTCATTTTGACTATTTCCACATCTGATCTGGAATAAATGAGGATTTCTAGTATGTTTATTTGCCCCAACTTTTCTCTGTCACCAACTCACTAGGCGCTCAAGATAAGCAGCTGCACTATCATGTGAGTTAGCCAACTGATGACGATGTTGGCAGATTCGTTCCATATATCCAAAGCCAGTTTGGGAACATAACAGGCAGCAGTTGAAGGGATTATTGACTAGAACAAGCAAGTGAAGGCATGATTTGTTTAAGTCTGACAGAACTTTCATGTTCTGTGTGTATTTTCCGTCAGCTTAGGACAGAGTACAAGTGTGTGGTACAGTTGCTCACTAGCTCTCTGTACACTCAGGTCACTAACCAACTAAGTGAAAAGTCAAATGAAGACATGAGGTGCGCCCCTGTATGCCAGTGGCAGCAGTTTCAACACTCCTAGGACCTCTGCACCCACTGTTTATCCACAGCTTTCGTTACCAAAGGACAAGTGTTCTGACAAAGCATGGAGACATTTCTTTTCAACTTTTTATTTTATATTGGAGTACAGAAGCTGAACCTCCAATACTTTGGCCACCTGAAGCAAAGAACTGACTCATTTGAAAAGACCCTAATGCTGGGAATGATTGACGGCGGGAGGAGAAGGGGACAACAGAGGATGAGATGGTTGGGTGGCATCACTGACTCAATGGAGATGAGTTTGAGTAAACTCCGGGATTTGGTGATGGACAGAGAAGACTGGTGTGCCGCAGTCCATGGGGTTGCAAAGAGTTGGACACAACTAAGCGACTGAACTGAACAGCTAGTTAGCAATGTTGTGATAGTTTCAGGAGGACAGCAAAGGGTCTCAGCCATACATATACATATGTCCATTCTCCCCCAAACTCCCCTCCCATTCAGGCTGCCACGTAACATTGAGCAGAGTTCTCTGTGCTGTACAGTAGGTCCTTGTTGCTTATCTTTTTTGAATATAGCAGTGTGTACATTTCCATCCCAAATTCCCCAACTATCTCTTTTCCCCATTCTTCCCCCCTGGCAACCATAAGTTTGTTCCCTAAGTCTGTGAGTCTGTTTTTGTTTTGTAAATAAGTTCATTGTATCATTTCTTTTTAGATTCTAAACATAAGGGATGTCATATGATATTTCTCTTTCTCTGTCTGAGTTCCTTCACTCAGCATGACAGTCTCTAGGTCCATCATGGAGACATTTCAGGACACTTAGCCCTGTCTCCTCTAAAGTTAGTTCTGGGTCTGCATTCCTCTAATGTCCTTTCTGATTGACCTTCGTTTAATTCTGGGAGAGCATTAGTGTGTACTGCTCCATCTAAAGCAGCTGTTGGCTGCACTGTCATGCTACCCTCTGCTTTTGGCTTCTGTCCTTTATATTGGGGTTAATATTGCCAGTGCTAAATGACTTGTCACGCTGTAGTCTTTTGTGACCTAAGTGAGCAGAACTTTTCTTTGATCATCAGTCTCTTTGTCAGTGAGTCATCCATCTATTTTTCAGTTATCATTTTATTCTGTTTTGAGTGTGAATTGCAATAGATAAGGACAATTTCAGAGACAGTCATAGTGTATTCCATATATAAAAGAATGAAAACCTGATTCAATCATGAACAACGTTCTCTTTCCAGATTAGGCTATCATAGGAACATGACCCTAAGTTTCAATGACACCTAAATTTAAGATTTTTTAAGGGCAGTCAGTATCTTTTAGTCTTATAAAGAGCATAGTAAGCCTCAGCTTTCTAGCTCTGTAGCTGCAAACTTCCTGTTACTCACATCTACCTGTCTCTTCTGTATCTTCAGGGGATGAGTTATCTTCTCTTCAAGGCCAACTCATCCACCTGTGATGTTGACCCCAATTCTACCTACCCCTTTCTGGAGGTATTTTGTACCATCATATATCCCTTCTTTCTCCTATGGCTTGTACCTCTGTCTTCTTTTACATTACCTTCCTTTTATTTTTTTTTATTTTTTATTTTTATTTTAACTTTACTTTACATTACTGTATTGGTTTTGCCAAACATTGACATTAATTCACCACGAGTGTACATGCGTGTACACTTTTATAACATTGGTATCTCCCTAAAAAACACCTTATCTTGAGTTCTGCCTCCTTTCAGCTGCCATCCAAAGAGCAGGGTATAATCTCACTTTCGTTCCACTTTGCCCAAAGATGTTTCACTCTACTTGGCCCAAAGAAGATTGCCTTGCAGTCTCACCAGTCTATCTGGTGGGGAATTAGTTACCCCAGTCTGGTGTATGGCTGGTCAGGAGGAGAGAGGGAGGGAAGGAAACTTTTAAATTCTGCTCCTGCCTCCCCCAACATTGCCTTGAGACGTCCATTGCCTTCCCTCTTGTCACTGGGATTGGTAGCAGTAGGTCAGGTGGCCAAGATCTGCCGTATTATCAGGACAGGGGCTCAGCTATGCTTTAATGAGAACTTGATGAAAACAGGAAAGAACTGAGCCACCCCCACTCATCCCTTCACTCTTCTGCATCCCAACCCTCTAGCCTGGTGAACTAAAGCTAAGGAGACTTTTAACCAAGCGCTGTTGCTTTAAATCTAATAAATCAATGGTGAATCCCTATCCATAGGAGTTGCCTGATGGATTAGTATGAAAAGAGAATCTGTCAGTATTGGTTCTGTGTTGCCTGAGACTCTCTACTCCAAAGACTAAGATTCTCTCCTTTCAAAGTCCCTGCGAAGGGCACATGCACCCATCACCCCATTCTCTGTACTTCCAAATGATCTTGAGCTCTCAATCCAAAATTACTAGACCCCTAAGGAGTACAGCTCTTAGTAAAGACAATAAGTAATATGTATTATTTGGAACTGGTGGAGGAAGAATTTAAACTGAGCATAATATTCTCAAAGCAATACAGGAAGATGCTTAGCAATATGATGCAGGACTAGTGAAAAACTGAGTGGAAATATTGGGTATGAAATAATATGGTTGTAAGAAAAACAGGGTATAGGATGAATACAGCTGAAAAACTTGCTAGTGACCTAGGTGATTAGAAGGAGGGCAACAAGGAAGGAGAAATAAGTAGACAATACAAAAGAAAATATAAGTGTTATAAAGAATAGAAATAGAGTAAGATAGACTTCTATCTTGGAGAAGGCAATGGCACCCCACTCCAGTACTCTTGCCTGGAAAATCCCATGGATGGAGGAGCCTGGTAGGCTATGGTCCATGGGGTCGCTAAGAGTCGGACATGACTGAGCAACTTCACTTTCGCTTTTCACTTTCATGCATTTGAGAAGGAAATGGCAACCCACTCCGGTGTTCTTGCCTGGAGAATCCCAGGAATGCGGGAGCCTGGTGGGCTGCCGTCTATGGGGTCGCACAGAGTCGGACACCACTGAAGCGACTTAGCAGCAGCAGTAGCAGCAGCAGACTTCTATCTGACTACTTAGGGAAAAATGCAAATAAATACAGTATGAAAACAAAAATAAACTAGAGACACATGACAGAGAAAATATTCGAAAAGTATTGTGAACAAATACAAAAATTGAAAGTCAGAAATTGATACATTTCTTAAAAAGCTGTATATTGGTAAAATCAGGACGAGAAACAAAGTTTAAATGGCCATAAATTTTAAAGAAAATGAAGTAGTTGTCAAAAATCTCCCATCCCCAAATCCCTAAGAACAGTTGTTTGGGGAGGTAAATTCTACCAAACTTTTAAGGAACAAATAATTCCTATCCAAAATAAGTTCAATAAAATGGGAAATGAGGGAAGTTCAATTCATATAACAAGCATAATCTTGATTCCCAAGCCTGATAATGACAGTAGAACAAGAGAGAATTATTATAGGTCCTTTTTGTTATAAGCATATATATAAAATGCCTACATATATTAGCTCACGAATCCAACAGTATATTTGGAAAATAACGTATCATGATCAGTGAGATTTGTTTCAAATATATAAAAGTGATTCAACATCAAAAACTAAAAAACTTAAAGATCATATGACCTCAATAGATATTTTTAAACTGGTAAAACAGTTCAACACTTGGCCATTAAAAAGATTAGACCGTTAGCTTAGAAAGAGTTCCTTAGCTTTGTAAAATTCATATAGAAAAATACCTAAGTGGATATTTAATGAAGAAAATTTAAAGTCATTCTCTAAGATTAGGAATAAGACAAATATATACATTATCACTTTTCATACTACTGAGTCTCAGACTCTACCTAAGAGGAATGAAAAAAAAGTGAATCAAAAGAATGGAAAGAGAGGAGATAAAACCACCGTTGTTTGCAAATGATCATCCTCCCTAGAATATTCTACAGGATCTAAATAGAACCTATTATATACTAGAGTTCATCAAGGTTATAAAGTCAGCCTGTTGAAATCAATTGCCTTTCTCTACACCAGTGATCCTCAAACTGTATAATTTGGGACCTATTATACTCTTAAAAATTAATGCAAAACAAACAAATGTATTAAATGTTGTTTAAAAATAAACATAAACCCATTACTTGTTAACATAAAATATTTTTATGAAAAGAAAATGTCCAAAATGAATAAAAAACTATGTCGTGAGAAGTGTAACAGTGTTTTACCTCTTTGTACATCTCTTTTAATTGCTTCCCTAATTGAAAACATCTAGATTCTCATATATACTTCTACATTGAGTCTATTGCAAAGTGTTATTTTTGGTTAAGATAGGAAAAAAATCTGTGTTCAAACTTACTGTAGTTGAAAAGTGTTAGTAAACTTTTCATATGAGTTTTCTTCTCAGCAAGTGGAAGTTTATTATAGGTTAATTGAAATGTGGAATCTGAAAGCAAATCAGTAAACTCTTCATGATGTTTCATTAAGTTCCATTGATTTATCATATATTTTGAATACATCTTTTAACACTAAGTATTGATCATTTGAAAAATATGCAGTGACTTGTGATCTTTTTATTATTAACAAATATTATGTAATCCTGAAAAATCACCCTTGTCAGTATCACCCGACTCATCAAAAAAGCCTTAAAGTGTTGGGAAGCTCTCAAGCTCATGACAGATATGTTTTCTAAAATTCTGCCCTTACTTGAAAGCTTCCATTTTATCACTGGCAACAAATACTATCTGTTGTTTCCTTAAAGTGACAGGTTTACTTCATTTTTCAGAAAACATCTGCCAGATTTCCAAGTCTGAATAACCATACTTTGTCAGTAGTTCTCAACTAAAAATGGTTCTCTGGGAAAGAATAAAATGCAGTTAGCTCAGCCTTGGACTGAAACAGTCCAAACCCTTTTCCCTGAGATAGTCACTGTGCTTCAGTATACAAAAGCACTTGACACAAATTTCTCATTTTGTCACAGATGATTTTTTTTAATGTATACTCAAGGGTAGACATTCCTATGTAAAACCAGCATTTTTTCTTGAGTACATGGTGAAAAGGATACATGAGAAGTATAATTCAGCACCTTAAGCCTTGATTCATGGTGAAGTAACAACAGTTTTTGCACCATTAGTGTAAATGTACTTACGAAAGTATGTTTGACTATGCAGGCCCCCCAAAAGGTGTTGGGGATCCACAGTGGTTCATGGACCACACTCAGAAATACTACTTTGCACCATCATTCTACTAGGTAGATAGATGGATAGATAAGGTAACTTTCACAGTAACCACCAAGCTCTAAGGTATCCAGCCTGACTATATAGAACTTCTAGACTTCTATAAAGAAAACTTTGAAATTTAAATAAAGGTCACAGCAAGTAATCTAAATAGATATAGAGACAGTTCATGTCCTTAAGAGAGATGCAGCTGCTGCTAAGTCGCTTCAGTCGTGCCCGACTCTGTGCGACCCCATAGACGGCAGCCTGCCAGGCTCCCCCGTCCCTGGGATTCTCCAGGCAAGAACACTGGAGTGGGTTGCCATTTCCTTCTCCAATGCATGAAAGTGAAAAGTGAAAGTGAAGTTGCTCAGTCGTGTTTGACTCCTAGCTACCCCATGGACAGCAGCCTTCGGGGCTCCTCTGTCCATGGGATTTTCCAAGCAAGAGTACTGAAGTGGGGTGCCATTGAGATGACTTAATAATATATAAACTCTCCCCCCAAGTTAATCTATAATTTCATGGCAACATCCATCAGAATTCCAGGATTATAGGGAAAACTGATAAAAGTTACTTCAAAAATTAAATAAAAGAATAAAGGGTACAGGAAAACTGTATTAACTTAAGGTAAAAGCAGAACAGTGTAGACACTTGCCTTGCCACATACTGAGACAATTTATAAAACAATCTCCAAAAGCCAGGATCACCCGGATGCTCAGAACAGGAATGTAGAGACAGAGGTGTGGATAAATGGGAGATTGATGTGCTTCATCCAGAATACAGTGGGATCACAAATCACTTTGGAAGGATAGGCTGTTCCAGGGATGTTAAAAAGACAACAGCAGCAGCTAAATGGATTAAGAGAAACTGAATCTGTCTCTAAGAAAAAACATGGTCTCCAGACAGATTTAAGACATCAGAGTATTACAGAAAACATCTACTACTGTAAATGCTTCATTTCTTTTTATTGTTAACTATCATCAAACAACATTTTTATCTTTTCACTTCCTCAGTTTTCCAAATTTCCGATTTAGTAACTTGATTTTTCTCTGCAGAATTGTTAACCAACCATTTATGACTGAAAAAAAAAATTCTTCACACACTCTGGAAAGCTACTTTGAGCGCTCCATGAACCACATTGACTCTCAACGTTTCAAAGGAAGATTTGTAAAATAATATGAGGTAAATGCCCAAGATAAGGCATCAGGAGTACTTAATTAAATATACCCCAGATTCCTCAGAATCTGGAAAAGTTACAGCCTTCCAAAAGCTTCTCTTGGGTGAATATTTGCCTTCTGTAAAAATTCTTAGAACATAAGCACTTGCTGAGAAAACAAAATGTTTATGTAATGTCTCCTTCAGAGTGTTCCTCCCTGAAAACTATTCCTTTGGCCGTGCTCCGTAACACTCTGAACAGCTCTTGCTGGAATCTTATCTCCTTCCTCTGAAGATGCATGGAAATCTCATTACAAGTGTTCAACACCTGTTACCTAAAAGGTCTCAGAAAGGATGTCAGTTCATTCAGCTCACTTGACAGTGTGTCATGTATTTTTTTTGTTTTTTTATTTTTGTATAGACTGTGGCTCACAGATAAATGTAGTCTTGAAATAACTAGCTTTTCTGAGCAATTCTGTCGAATTTATCATTCTCTAAATCCAGGTTTTGAAACCAACTGATTGATGACCCTCTTATTTATTTACTAACACATGTCAACAGGCAAACCAAGTGCTAGGCAGCAGTGCAGCTCCTGTGGCACCTTGTTAATCCGAGTAGTTTAGACGCATTAAAAAGTCTTTTCACGTGGACAAAACCAGAGTAATGCAAACTGACAGAGTTCACCTCTTTATTTCTCAACAGAGTGTGTAAGTGCTCAAAGCCTTAGACAGATAACTAGTTTGGGAAATTAGGGAGATATCTTGTAGCCCATAGCAAAGTGGCCATATAGCTTCAAGCACTCAATTTAAAAGACCTAATCAAAGAATTTGTATTGCTGGATTTTTTTTTTTTTCAGAAGGGAAACCTATATAATATCCCTAAGGCATCAATGTACACACACATTCATGGTGGCAGGCAGACCCAGGAGGTTACAAGCAACCGTAGACGTACTCAGGAGGTCACCAAGCCCAACCTTACTGTCTTCAGTTGGTCTGTATACTTGCGCAACTAGACTTTTTCCAAATCATGGCTTCAAATACATTATCACCACTAATGCATGGACTGGCTGCCCTAACAGATCTTGATTATGTGTCAAAGGAAACAAAGACATGCATACATACAGACAGACGTCAAAATCTTTTGACTAGGGACTTCCTCGGGGGTCCAGTGGTTAAGACTTCACCTTCCAAAGTAGGGTGTGCAGGTTCAATCCCTGAAAAAGGAGCTAAGATTTCACATGGCTTGTGGCCAGAAACCCAAAACGTAAAGCACAGCAATATAGTAACACATTCAATAAAGACTTTTTTAAAAATGGTGAACATCAAAACAAAAAATATCTTAAAGATCTTTTGACTACTTTCTTAGCATCCAATGCTACAATTCTTCAGTTGTGGTTGCTGTGTCTAGAAAACTTCTCATTTCTTCTCCTTCAGCTTGTCTTCCAGCCGGCAAGCCTCTGTGATGCCTTTCTCCTTGACCATTGCTCATTGCTGAGCAAACCATCTTCACCATTGCCTCACTGGATCCTGCTTCCCTAACCCACATTGTTCATAGGCAGACTTTCTCCTAGAAAATGGAGAGAAGAGTATAGGGCCAGGAGAAGGATGCGGATGGAGGTATGAAGTTACTCCCTTTATGTAGGAGTGTAATGATGACCATGGAAAGGCTGTTTGTTTTAGGTAAATATCTTCTGATTACCTTTATTCTTGGGACTTCCCTGGTAGCACAGATGGTAAAGAATATGCCTTCAATGCAGGAGACACAGGTTCAATCCCTGGGTTGGTAAGAGCCCCTGGAGAAGGAAATGGCAACCCACTGCAATATTCTGGCCTGGAGGATTCCTTGGACAGAGGAGCCAGGCGGGATACAGTCCACGGGGTCTCAGAGTTTGACAAAAGTGAGTGACTTAACACTTTCACATTCACTTTCACTCAGAAGACTGGAAGGACTAGGCATGAAATTTAAGATGCTATAAGCCTTAATTATATGATAATTTAGTATTGGTGTGACAGTTACTATAATTGAGATTATTCTGATGGTTTTCAGTTTCTGAGTCTGAGTTATATTGAGGAGAAATGAATATGGTATATATGTGTGTGTGCTTACTTGCTCAGTCATGTACAACTCTTTGTGACCCTTTAGACTGTAGCCCGCATGGCTTCTCTGTCCATGGGATTTTTCCAGGCAAGAATACTGGAGTGGGTTGACTTTTTCCTCCTCCAGGGGATCTTCCAAACCCAGGGATCAAATCCACATCTCCTTTGTCTCCTGCACTGCAGGTGGATTCTTTACCTGGTGAGCCATCAGGGAAGGGAAGTCCATGGTGTGTGTGTATGTACACATACGCATACATATATATGTGTATACATATACATATGTGTATACATACACATGTGTGTCTGTGTGTGCATGAAGAGCAATAAAACCAGGGAAGGGACCATTTCTCAGTTTCAGCTGCTGAATGTATTGATACGTGTGTGCGTGTAAGATACAGATAGATTTCATGGCTGAAGACTTGTCTTTAGAAAAGCACCTGTTGTACAGTTATTAGCTGTCAGAACTGCCAGTGGAAAAAAGTTCTGCTGTCATTAGAATCCTGCCACATAGTTCTAGTGAGAGCTAAGCAGGCGAAAGTAAATATGCACACAAGAAGGTTTTCTTCTCTTTCACGCCTTCATAGGCTCTGCAGTCAGCACACCGCAGATTTTCATTTCGGTTGAGATCTTCTGGTTTCACAGATTTGAAGAAAGCCAGAGTCTCAATAGCTAAAAGGACTAAATTAAACTTGAATAAAACTCAAATCAGGTTATCTGTTTCTCCATGCCACTGTTTTTTGGTTTTTTTTTTGTTTTTTTTTTGGCCACTTTGCAGCTTGTGAGATCTCAGTTCCTGGCCCAGGGATGGAATCGGGGCCACAGCAGTGAAACCCCAAAACCAGTAGGCCACCAGGCAACTCCCCTGTTTCTCCACTCTTAAAAGTCATGTATTAGAACCCTGTGATAAATGTTAAATAATACTCAGCTGGTTGTGTATGGATCTTAATAGTCCTGTATCTGTAATTCCATCACAATCATTCCTCACTTTAAGATCTTAAGAGAAGGGACTTCCCTGCCAATGGCTAAGACTCCACTCTTCCCGTGCAGGGAACCAGGGTCCGATCCCTGGTCTGGGAACTACATCCCACAGGCAGCAACTCAGAGTTCACATGTCACAGCTAAACAAAGGAGACAATACCTCCATATTCCTCCTCAAGAAAGTTTCACCGAGTGTCACTGACATTTACGTCCAAATATATCTGACTTTTTCTGACCTGTCACTCATAGAGCACTGGCTGTGGCTTATGGAGGTTGCTCAATTGGATCCAGTTTGGCTGCCATTGTCTATGGTCCAGTGTCAATTCTCCTGTGCTCTATAGCCAACCATTTCCTTAAAAATGGATTTATTGATGCGAAAGACAATCCAGGTAAACTAATATATCTGTGACCACGGGACAATTGTTTGAAAGCACTATATCATTAGCATGGTTAATTCCAAGGAGGTATTAACTGCAACTGTTGCTTTAAATGACAGGGTCATTAAACAAGTTGGTCCCAAAGGGAGTCTTGGAATTAGGAAACCACAGACCTATTGTTTTCAAACATCTGTGGCATTGGTATTCTCAGGGATTGTAAATAGCTATAGGGAGGTATTCCAGATTATTTTCGTTCGCCTAAGGATTGTCCAAAAATATACTTCATCCTATCTGGAATAACATTACAGAAAGGGATAGTGTGTTCTGATTCTACAGAATAAAGTCGCTTTTTTTCTAAAATGAAATTTATGTAACCATGTAGCTTAACTGCAGGTAAAGGAAGAAATAATTTGAAGTTTCAACAGGTCATCTTTGTTTTTCATAAACGCTAATAGTTGTCAAAGTGCATTCCCCAGACCAGCACCTCCTGGGACCTGCGAATTGTTTGACCCCCACACGAGAGCTACTGAATCTAAAACTCTGGGGGTGGTGTCATCAATCTGTGTTTCAACAAGCCCTGCAGGTGATTCTGGTGCATGATGAAGCTGTGAATCATAGACCTATACTGAAGACATACAATTCATTGGTTAGAGCTATGTTTTATGTCTAGCACTCAGGGTGTGTGCGTACATGCTCAGTAGCTAGGTCTTGTCTGACTTGTTGTGACCCCCATGGATGGTAGCCCACCAGGCCCCTCTGTCCATGGAATTCTCCAGGCAAGAATACTGGAGTGTAGTCATTCCCTCCTCCAGGGCATCTTCCAGGGACTGAACTCATATTTCCCATATTGGCAAGCAGGTCCTTTACTACTGAGCCACCAGGGAAGCCCATATGCAACTCATAGAACCATAATAGGTTGCAGTAAGACAGTTCAAGAGAGTCGGTAACAAGCCATCCTTTTGCAGCAGTTAACAGTGCCAAGTTTGGGGGAGTCATATCCTAAGCAGATATAGATCAGATTGGGGGTGTGGGGCTCAGATCTGGGCAACACCTCTCCCCTAGATTCTAGGATGGTCTTTTTAGCCAGCAGGTTGTATTCTCTTCCATCTAGGGGACTAAGTTGAGAGCATTTCCCCCAAAATCATCTCATCTAGTCATAAGCTCTAAAGTGGCAGACAGGTGGGTGGAAGAGTGGTTATTTTGTTTAATGGGAAAGTACTTGCTCTCCTGCCCTCCTTCCTCTTGAGATATAAAGGCCCATGAGTATTGAGGTCTGACCAGGGTTAGGAGCCCCCAAGGACCTAGTTGTACTAGACTCTGGCACTGTATCTCTTACCAGGTTGCCGTGCCTGGAGCTAGAGGGTAGGTCAGAAAATCTCAATAAAATTTACATTTTCCGGTTGTGTTCTCCATCTGAATCACATGAACAGGGAGAACATTGACCCCAGACAAGAAGTAAGATTCAAATTAAGACAGGCAGGGGGCCAGTAGAAATTCCCTGAGCCAGCTGGGCTGGCCTAAAGGGGGTATGAATGGAAAAAGGCATTTAACATAGAGGTGGTAGCTCGGATGGAGCAATTTCTGATCTCTCTAATTGGTATAAAGCATGTATGTGTACAGAGCAGTGTGCAGCATATGTCCGTAATATGATACTGCCCTGTATTTTTATAAGAGGTTGAGGAGGATGACAGGAGCAGTCACCATCTTTTGGGTTGGCCAGTAGATGGCCAAGAAGTTCATTCAGATTTTTCCATAAAATGTTATGGCAACCCATATGAACTTTTTGGCCAGCCCAATACTTTGGTGGAAGAGGGGCACAGGGAAATAGAGGGATCCATTCCACCTTTTCTCAGCGGGGTCTGTGGGTAGATAAGTTTTTCTGATCAGCAGTCCTCAGGGAGGGTGCCAACAGTCCTTGCTACTGAATGACCTGTGGGGTTTCAGGTAGAAGAACTCAGCTGTTGTACCCTTGGACGACCCTCCTTGTTTAGCTGAACCTCACAAGGCACAGGCTCCCTGTCCGGGACTCCACAGTGTCCTGTGTATGCTTCCATGTTGCCCATCTCCTTACTTGCAACAAGCTGTACCCCTTCCTTTAATGCCTTTCTCTAGATGATGGTCATTTCTCCATTTCCTCCCCCTCTTTCCTCTTTCTTTTTTTATTTCTTTCCTTTTCCTTTTCTCCCCAGGACCTGCAATTCTCCCCAGCATCTCTTCTTCAGGTGTGCAAGTTTCTCTCCTCAGTTACCTCCTGAATGTCAGGGCTTTCTCCTCATTCATCTGATTTCTGTCCTTTAGAGGGAGGCAGAAACAACAGGGGAGTGAGTGAGTTCTTTTTCTTCAGATGGGAGGAGGGGAAAGACGGGCGACTTCAGTTTCAGCCTGCAGCTAACTTTCTCTGATCTGAAGTTTCAGAACTCAAACACACCCACCAAGAGGATACTTTAATTCTGAAGAACTCCATGTATTATACACAAGCAGTTAAAAGCCTTCTTTTTGTTACATCTTTGATCCTATTTCTTTCTGCATAGTGAGTACATTTAATTTACTCTCTGTCAGAGCTTTTTTTGTAGAACTTCCTCTTATTGATCAAAAAGGGATGGGATGCAGCTCTGTCCTCTACCTTATAAGCTGATTAGGGAAAGAGATACATAAATTCATTAAAGGCAGAAGTTCTCTTCATCATTCTATCCCCTCAGTTATGAATACAATATCTTACATACAGTATTTGCTTGTTGAATCAAATTCAGGACCACAAAATCTGGGGATGGTGAAGAACCAGCAAGAAATCTTAGCACATATATAGGAGCTATTGTTGGTGCACTCCAGCTAGTTGTCATGATCTAGAGGCAAAGGAGAAAGACAAGGCAGTACTGTGATGAGATTATTACTGCAGCCCTCAATCCAACACCATCTTGAGTTCTATTTCTTCTTTAGCTGCAAGTCAGTCTGTTAAAAGTTAAAGTCAAATACATTTCAAATCTCTGTATATCTTATATGGAGAAAAATGGATCAAATGATCTTTAGACTAGTCTTCTTCCCATATCCCCTTACAAACTTCACCATGAGCATCAGTGTGTATCCACAAGGAACTTTTACAGGCAGTGGCCAGGAGGGAGGCAGCCAAGGAAAGGATGCTGAGAATGTGCACCCTATTTGAAGCAGGGGAGCAGAGTTAAAGCATACTAATGCACAGTGGTCAAGCTCTCTTTTTAAATGACATGCTCAATTGTGTCTGACTCTTGCAACCCTTTGGACTGTAGTCCACCAGGCTCCATGTGCATCGGATTTTCCAGGCAAAAATATTGGCGTGGGTTGCCCTTTCCTCCTCTAGGGGATCTTCCTGAGCCAGGGATAGAACCTGTGTCTCCTGCATTGGCAGCAGCTGCTTTCCCAGTGAGCTACCTGGGAAGCCCCTCTTAAATGTACAGAAGTGAAGTCGCTCAGTTGTGTCCGACTCTTTGAGACCCCATGGACTGTAGCCTACCAGGCTCCTCCTTTCATGGGATTATATAATTAAAGGGCTTCCTTGGTGACTCAGGAGTAAAGAATCTGCCTGCTGATGCAGGAGACACGGGTTCAATCGCTGGCTCAGGAAGACCCCCTGGAGAAGGAAATGGCAATCTACTCCAGTTTTCTTGCCTGGTAAATCCTGTGGACAGAGGAGCCTGGTAGACTACAGTCCATGGGGTCGCAATAGAGTCAGACACGACTCAGTGACTAAACAACAACATATAATTAAAAGGAATTGCTTTGAGGAGCCAAGAAGTGTTATCATAGAAAAGTAAAAGTGTTCCAGAATGAAAAACCATCTTAGCCAAGAGCAATACTTTGAAATTCATCAAGAAATCTTGCTACTTTAGGTATCTATTTTTTTTTTAATATCACTGTTTGAAATGTATTACAACAATCAGCAACTTGATGTTGAAGCTTGAAGAATATTGAGGCATCTATAAGGCTGTAGAAATGTTACAAAAAGAGGGAAGTGGACATTTTAAGGGTGATTTCTCAAATATTCACAGCATTCAGAATTTTAATGGTGCTATTGATAACCTTGTTATCTAATAGACTTCTGACTACAAAATGCATTAAACTTCTTGGCAGTAGTCAAATGAGTGGCAGCCAGAGATGGCATACATAGTGTGCTTGATAAAAATGCTATTTATTTAAAGTGTTAGAGTGGCCATTATGTTCAAGTATGAAGTTTTGAGACTCTCAGTAAATTTAATCTAGAAGAAAATGTTTCAGACTGTTTTTAAGTTTCAGTAGAACACAAGGTACTCTGAGTTTTTCCTTAAGAGAATGTCAAATGTAAAAGCTAGTTTTGACATATTCACATGTAATAAGTTTTCAGGTAGCTTCCTTGGTTCTTTTCCATTATTGCCTACTTGTGGCTAAGGATATAGTGACTTTATAAGCTCAAACTTTCAGCTATTTCAAAAGTTTATATTAAAGGTGGATGAATTTATATTAAATAAAATTCTGAGTTTATT
>SJYQ01007530.1:549403-566217 GCA_006410935.1 Redunca redunca
ATAAACTGCATTTATTTATATATATATATTTATATATATTTTGAGTTTGTATATATGTATGTTAATCCTATTCAGAGAATTGAGTGGAAAAGAATTCAAGTTATTGTATTACTACTGTTTTAACCTCTCTAAGACTCTTTTCCCTAATCTGGAAATGGGGGTCCTGATTCCCTAACTGGCAGAGTGGTTTTAGGGGTTCAGTAAATAATGTTCTAAAATATGTAGGAGAAGTAAATTGCCCTTCTGTGATCAAAACAATTACATTTTGTTGCCTTTCTCTTTCCTCATGAAGTTGAAATAATATAACCCAATATAGGTAAAGCCCCCAATCGATAGGAAGCGTAGACTCTCTTAGACGGAAGCAATCTTAGAAAGTATACGGTTCAGTGAATCTTGTCATTTGTGTGGCTCATGGACTACTTTGAGAATCTGAGAGTCATGACTCTTCACTACCGAAAAAAATGCCTCTCTACACAAAAATTAGCATATAACTTTAAGGGGTTCAAGGATTCCCTCAAACCTAGGGTTAGGAATCCTCAATTTCATGTGACACCCTCAGTATAAAGATGGAAAAATTAAGAAATATAAGTGATATGCTCTTGAGAATTAAAAATTATTTTGAAAACTCTTCCCCCAAAAATTTCTAATTGAAGAACACAGCTTTTGTTGATTTTTGAGCAGTGTCCTCAGACCACAGCTGCATTTTATCGGTGGACTTCCGGTCTCGTCAACCTTTGGTGTGTGAGTGACTAAAAGCTATTTGCAATCGCACACAAAGTGAAATGAAATAATTTGGGTATTGATTCTGTTTTTAACATGCGCATTCCCCAAAATTATACTAATGTGTTCTCGTGAACATGCATTAAGTACCCATCATGGTCTAAAGTCTATTCAAGAGAATGAGAGCCCAAGATTTTGAGACCCAGTTTCTCACTGATCTGAGCGCAGTCTAATAACAGGCTCATGAGCCTCTAATAGGAGAGCTCAGAGAGAGGAGTCAGTTACTCGGCCTCAAAACTTTGAGGATGTCCCACACTTAAGGTAACGTTAAAGTTATGACTTGAATGATGAGTAGTTTTCTGCTCGAAGCATCCAAATGACCTAACTCCTTGTGGATGCAAATTTTAATACCATGCACAACTTTCCTTTCAGTTTAGAATAATTTGCTTACTTTATATGTACATGGTAATTACTCCCAATATATGTGGGGTGACCTAAAAAGATCTGTTTGGTAGTTTCATCAACCACGCAGTTTGCAGACCTCAGGGTCATTGTCCTCTCTGGCTTGCAATTTCCAGTCACAAATGCTTACAAATCCTCTCCTCACAGTGTCCCTCCGCCTTTCTCTTTCTTTTCTGTTCCCATTAGCATCTTCCAATCATTCTCCATACACTAGACGGGCCCCTACCAGTCCTTCCTTGTTCTGCACAGTCACAAATTCATTTTCCCAAAATTAACTTATTCTAAAGCCCAGAGAAGAAACATTCGTTCCAAGTTACCTATAGCATGGAGTTGTGTGGTGTGTGTGTGTGTGTGTGTGTGTGTATGGTCAGTCATGTCTGACTCTCTTGTGACCCCATGGACTGTAGCCCACGAGCCTCCTCTGTCCATGGGATTTCCCAGGCATGAATATTGGAGCACATTGCTAATGCTCCTCCAGGGGATCTTCCTGACCCAGGGATCGAACCCATGTCTCCTGCATTGCAGGTAGATTCTTTACTACTGTGCCACCTGGGAAGCCCCATAGGATATAGTTACTAAGTCTGTTTATTTTCTTACTTAAAGCCTGGATGATCCAATCTCAGGCTCCTCAGCCATCATAACCCAGCTCATTTCTGCTCCATCCAGGCATGTGCAGGGCAGAGATGGTAAGAGCTCATGCTAAGTTATGTCTCACCTTTACCATGTATTCGCCGTTTCATCTCATCTCTCCATGCTTGTTTCTTCATCTATGATTTCTATGAATAAATAGCCAAATGGCTTAAAGTTGTTAGGAAAACTAGTGTGATGACACGAGAAGTGCCTGGTGCTGCCCCTGACATATCCTTGGTTCTCAATAAATGGTAACCTTTGTAGCCAGCTGCATCCTTGCCTTCCTCTGAAATGCCCCACATCTCTGTCATTTCTAGAAATGCTTCTTTTGCTTACCAAGGTCATTGGTTTCTCCTTTAGGACTTGCCTCAGTTTCTGGTTATCTTCCCACTGATTCTCCCACATGCACCTGCTCTCAGCTGTCTCTCCTTACATCCCCTTCATCACCTCTGTTGGCTTGACACTGTTTCCAAAATTCTTACATTTCCTCACCATCACAGCTAGAACTGTTCCCAAGTAGAGTAGACTGCTGTGCAAAGTCATGAGCCTCCTTGACTTCACCTTTATGTGAGGACGTTGAAGTGATCATGAAACAGAGGGAAGATTGGATAATGGATGCCTGAGGATCCTAGCAGGAGTGATTTTTGGAGTCTGAGCTATTTAAAAGCAGGGACATGTCATATTTCCTCCCACTTCCAACAGCCGAGATCCTTGTAGGCACACTCCACTCTGCGGTGTTTGGCTCACTATTTTCCTGAAGAATCAACCTGCTCTTTGATCCCTGTCAAGAGGGACAGTGGCTTTCATCCTGCAGGGGACTTTAGGAGGATGTGTACCAGGGTTGGAGGATGGGAACCCCCACATGCATCATACTGTAACAACCTATAGTGAGTGTATAATAAATGTGTAATGAACAAGCACCAACCACAAGCTGTGTTTCGCTGCATCATTGTATGTCACTTGGGGACAAAGTAAGAGCAAATGAAAATCTCCTCCACATTTAAGGCTGAGGTTATAGGGAGATGCTGAGGGACTAGATTATTGCCCCCCTCCCCCCAAAAAAAGACTCCTTAGGTTCCTCAGGAAAAGCTCTTTATCTGAATATTTTCCTTTTCTTCCCTACAATCTCTATATATGGGCAAAGAGAGAGTCCAGAAATCTGAGACAATGTTTATCTTTAATATCCTTATTGAAAGCTCTATTTTGAAACAATCTCATTACACAGGGCACCTCTAATTTTTGCCAGTTCATTTTCTTTCTGAAATCAACTGCTTTGCCTTCTGTGTTGCTGAATTCCAGGTAGCTGCACTTAATCTCTTTGTGGCCTAGCCTTTTCATACTAGTTTGCTGTAATACGAAAAGAACCTTCAGCTTTAAAGAGCAGCTCCCCACCCTTCCCCAGTTGGAAGGGAGGAAATCAGTTAATTGCAGCCTGTCAGAGTTGTTTTAGGTGACTTTGTACTTCTTCAGTTTAAGATCAACATGAACCTTAGACATTTCAGGCTGGAAATTTAAATAGCAGCAAAAAAGCCTGGGTTTCGCTAATGCCAGGAATGACTCATCTGGTGAGAATGGTATTGTATTGTAATACAATACCGAGAGAAGGAAAAGACTGTGGTATCTGCTTTTCTTTGTGTCTCTGACCTTGAGGAGAATTATAACTTGTTTGTTGCAGAAGTTGAGCATCTAATATGCTGATGCACCTGTTAGTTCTAATATGTTAAATGGCAAAGCACTTGCCGTTTCCTATGATTGCTTTGTGGGTGAAGTATTTTCTGCAATCTGGTGAACTGATTTTTGTTTTTTTTTGTTTTAAAGAATGTATTCATTTGTATTTCTTGTCTCTCTTATTTCTCAAAAATATGCTTTCTCATTCTGTTTCAAGACCCTGGTCTCATCATTACATCTTTTAGAATCTGCTTGGCTTTTTATTTTCAAGGTAACATGATTATGATTTGTTTTTAATATAGAGACCATGAACCAGGCGACTCCCGCGAGGAAGCTGGAAGAGGTTCTTCATCTAGCAGAGCTCTGCATTGAAGTCTTACAGCAGAATGAAGAGCATCATGCAGAGGTGATGACTTGTTTTAACTGTCACATAAAGCCACGCATAATGCTTTGCGATAGTGGGAATGGCACTGAGGATGCGGCCTGTCCATAGCCTTTGATACACACCTGGCCGTTTATCTATAGTAAACTGAGTATGTGCGCTTTTCCTGGAAATATAACTCCTATATGTTGCAAAGGAATTGTGTATGTCTGTAATTTAGTATCTGTACCTGACAACTGTCTTTCTGTGCGGAACATGGAAGAGCTTATGAGATCTTCCAAAGGTGTACAACTAGCAAGAAGCAAAGCTGGGACATGACCCCCAGCTAATGCTGCCAGATCACTCACCAGCTTTTCTCCCTGTATCCTGATGGCTTTAGTTTAGAAATGTAAGAGAGTCGATGTGCACAAGGAGAAGTAGTAGTAAACAATAACAAAATCACTGGGAAGATATTCATAACTGCATCGTTGGTAACTCTAGTGTTTCACTTTTACCATCAAGCTTTCCTTTCAATTTTCACTAACCCTGCATTTTTAACAGTTTTTGAAAGTTCTGGTTCTAATTATGTATTGACATTCAGTAAAGATATAAAATAGTATTTCATCAGGCAAGCTGCTTATTCTGAGATTTAAAAGTGTCATTCTTTCTAATAGCCATTGGTTTATTTTTTTGTAAAAACAGGAGTTTTCTGACTTTGAATTAGGTAGAGAAAATGTATAAAATTAAGTAAATATAATAAATTTCAGTGCCCTGGCAATCCTTTTGGAGAAGGCAATGGCACCCCACTCTAGTACTCTTGCCTGGAAAATCCCATGGACGGAGGAGCCTGGTAGGCTGTAGTCCATGGGGTCACTAAGAGTCGGACACGACTGAGCGCCTTCACTTTCACTTTTCACTTTCATACATTGGAGAAGGAAATGGCAACCAACTCCAGTATTCTTGCCTGGAGAATCCCAGAGACAGGGGAGCCTGGTGGGCTGCCGTCTATGGGGTCGCACAGAGTCGGACACGACTGAAGCGACTTAGCAGCAGCAGCAGCAGCAGCAATCCTTTTATTCTTGAGAAAGTATGTGAAATGAGCAAGAAGGGAAAAGAACAGATACAGAAGAATTTATAGAATATTTATGTTTCATGAAACCTAGTCCTCAAAATATAAGAAACTATAGGAAGTACATTTGAAGCAAATTCTCAGAAAAAAATATTCATGAAGCCTTGCTATAGATAACTAAGATGTATTGTATCTGCTTATAAATATGATCATTCAAAACATCTGCTTTTAGCTCACACTATGGAATCTAGTTTTTACCTTGCATCTGTCATGTGTGAACTTGTTATGGATATTTTATTTTAAACTGAAGAAACAGCTGCTTCAATAATTTGAAATGAATTCCCAGGAGGAGCTTTTCTAGACTAGTACTACCGCTGTGTTACAATGAAAATGATTATATGATAAAAATGTATGTATGTGTTGTCTTTGTCTTTTGTTAAAAGGCATTATCATCAGAATATTAGACCTTTTTGAATTTAAAAAAAAATTCTGATTGGCTATCCAATTTCACCTAAACAGGTACATGTAATTTACATTTCACAAAAATCACATTTACTCTTCCTATACTAATAAGGAAAATAATAACTCTTCTGTCTTTTAAGTGTAAATAATGTTAAATACTTCCTGCAACCACTACATGCTTGTTAAAGTACAATATATCCAAACACAATTAAAATGTAAGTATTACTTATTTTCTAAGCTACAAAAATACAGTTGATTTTATTGAACAGACATAATCAAAACTTATAAATATCACTGAACTAGATGCCAAAGTACAGAAGTCTTATAATGACCTCTTTTTAAAATGCTTTGTGACACTATGGCGTATCTTCATTCCACAATGCTTCCAAATTCTTGGGATTCCTCAGGGAAGAGAGGTGAGTAAAATCATTTTCATCATTTTTCTAGCATGGAATAACTCTTTCATGTGAAGATAAGATAGAACCCACTCTGGTTATAGTTTTAAAGCCACCTTAATCCCTCTCCTTGGAATTAGCCATTCCCTTCTCCAGGGGATCAATCGAACCCAGGTCTCCTACATTGCAGGTAGGTTCTTTACCAGCTGAGCCACCAGGGAAGCCCAAGAACACTGAAGTGGGTACCCTGTCCCTTTGCCAGCAGATCTTTCTGACCCAGGAATTGAACCTGGGTCTCCTGCCTTGCAGGCAGATTCTTTACCAGCTGAGCTACCGGGGAAGCTGAAATTAAAGACTGTATATATTTAAATGGACCAATCTTGGTTGTACTGTTTCCATGATGTGTCTTATTACCAACTGCCTGCATAATTACTGCTGGCCATCTAAGTAAAGGCCAGCTTTACCTAAAGGATTTTGTCATTTGGGATTTGAGTATATCTTTTACTGTTCCCCCCCACCACCCGCCCACCATTTTCAGCCAGGAGATCCAGGCTTTTCTCTACTGGGGGGCGGGGTGAATTAGTCTGATTCCAAAGCCATTTCGAGAGTGGATGGATGGATGGCGCTGTTCAGTAATGTTGATTTTGCTGGATGTCCAGGCTAGACTGTCTTCACTGCATGAAAGAGAACCCAGCCCAGCTCCCTAGGTGGAGGTTAACCCATCTGTCTGAGACCCCTTCAAGTGGCCGGGTGTCAGTGCCTCTCTTTTTCCCTCCTTCTTCCCTCCTCAGGGCTGGTTCACTTCACAGGGCCAAGAGGTTGTTTTTGTCCTTCAGCAGTTTCTCAGTTGAGCAGGTTTCACGTCCTTCAGATCTTTCACAATCACTTGCTTCTAAGACAGTCCTCCCTTCTCTCTGAGGGCCTCTCAACCTCTCCCCTCAGGCTTTTCTTCCGAATTTCTGTGTTTTCTCTTGAGAAAGATAGTTTAAGCTCCTTTCCAGAAAATCTTTAAAAGCTATCTTTCACATTCCTGGGACGAGACTGTGTCTGACCAGAAGTTTAGACAAACTGATCCGACCACGGTCCATCTAAGGCCTCTCACGCTGACGAAGGCGGCAAGTTCCAGATGCCTTCTGGAAGGCCTTGGGCTCTCACCCCAGCACACGCCTCCACACACATGCACCACGTTCCTGGTGAGAAAACTTGCCAGAGGTACAGAGTCAGGCCAGCTCCAGACTCTACACTTCCCAGGGAGCCACGCTGTTACTTCTCAATTTCGGCTGAGTGGCTGGCATGGGGCATCTTGTCTCAGTTCTGTTGGCAGGTTTGACTCTCAGCATCATAGCAGGGATGTAAGTGCAGAGAGAAAGATGACACTGTAAGCCTGAGATGTTCCTTTAATCCTGTCAGACTTCCTCTCCTGGCGGATCCTGGGACTTGGCTATGGGGGTGGAGGGTCAGGAATATCCCCCAGGGAAGAGGCAGAGAGAGAGACAGCGTGATGGATATGAGCACAGCTCAGGTTATTACTCTGTGACTTATTGTTGCACCAGAATCTTAATTGAAGGTCCCTAAAATATTTTAAATATGATATCATCCACCATATTGGTGACACTGTAGGCCAGGCGAATGTCAGGCAGTAATTTGGTGTTTGCCACTTGGCTCACTGTGAATGGTGGATGTATCCTGCTCTCCAGCTGACTGGGTCCCGGGCTGTTCCAGCAGCAGAGGAGTGCAGGGAGAGGAGTTCATTGCGGACACGCATACTTGTGATTATGGTCTTTTCACGTAAACATCAGTGTCTGAACCAGATTATGTGTCTGGATGTGAGTGAGTGAGTGAAAATCGCTCAGGCATGTCTGACTCTTTGCAACCACATGAACTATAGCCTGCCAGGCTCCTCTGTCCATGGCATTCTCCAAGCAAGAATACTGGAGTGGGTAGCCATTCCCTTCTCCGGGGGATCGTCCCAACCTAGGGATCGAACCTCCGTCTCCTGCACTGAAGGCGGATGCTTTACTGTCTGAGCCACCAGGGAAGCCCATGCATCTGGATAGATTCTAACAAAAAGAGAAAGGATGTTTGATTTTTCAAAATGTTTCCCATTGTTTCTGTTTATTCCTTATCCTTATTGTTGTTCAGTCACTAAATCCTGTCCAACTCTGTGACTCCATGAGCTGCAGTGCACCAGGCTTCCCTGTCCTTCACTATCTCCTAGAGTTTGCTTAAACTCATGTCCATTGAGTTGGTGATGCCATCCACCCATCTCATCCTCTGTGGTCCCCTTTTCCTCTCACTCTCACTTTTTCCCAGCATCAGTCTTTTCCAATGAGTTGGCTGTTCACATCAGGTAGCCAAAGTATTCGAGCTTCAGCTTTAGAATTGGTCTTTTCAGTGACTTATTCATAAACAAGATCTGTTTACTACCCACTACTAAGTAATTGCAGTCATCTCAACAGTTGAGTTCATCTTAATTACACAACATTTATATCTGGATAGCCAGTGAGATAAATCGACCTTTCATTTTTAGGATGCGTTTAGGTTTAGGGTTAGATCAGCCTATGGTACAACAAATGTTCCTCTTTATGGAAGAAGATGACCAGCAAGTGACTTTAATATGGCTGAGCTATAGAGGAAGAATTCCACTTGCAGCAGGACTCTCAGACGAAACTGCATGGTCACAAGTACCCCACCGAAAATGTTTCTTAGTCACTAACTTACAAACATATAATAATAAGAGTAGCACTTTACCTTGACATACCTTTTGAAGTATTTTCAGCTCCTCATTCCACTTGATTATTTCAATATTTATATTCATCTAGGAACTCAATTAGGGAGATATTTTCATGAATTGAGTTGCAGAAAACTATGATTCCTTTGACATAAGTTTAGGTGTCACCCTGAAGGTTCAGATCCATTCTACTGGCTCCTCAAGAGAGCTTCAATATTTCTAGAATATGGCCTCTCAGCATCATGTTACTGTATGTGTATGTTGGGGGGTGTAATGCCCTAGACACTGAACTGTGTCCAGAGCTTTTAGGATCATCCACAAAATACAAGATTACAAGCTGATCTTTTTGGGGTGTGGAGGAAGCATATAATATGTTCCAAAATCAGATGCACTGTTTTTGCTCATTTATGCAGTCATCACTTTTTTGTTGTTATAAAATATGAAATGTTTACTACATTTTGAGGGTAAAAGTAATAACAAGACTAAGACCTCAAAGAAATATGAAAAGATATTTTTTTAAATAAGACTATAATAGATGTTCTGGCAAGAACATCCTCAGAGGACAAAAACATTGGTCTGATCTGCAGAACTAGATAGACAAACAGAAGAGCAGAAAGGCAGTGTGCTATATATATATATATATATATATATATATAGTTGATTAAGAAACTAGATAGACAATTTCTAAATATGTAGTTGATTAAGAAACTAGAAAGACAGAAAGGCAGTGTGCTATGTATAGACTTGGTTAAGAGGCCATATATGTAAGAGCTTGGTCTCTACCCTCCAGCTGACCTGTATTCAAATTATTGCTCTGTTACCAATTTTATGACTTTGGGCAAGTTCCTTAATCTTTCTGACTTTGCTAACCTGTAAAACCCCTGGGTTGGGAAGATCCCCTGGAGAAGGGCATGGCAACCCAGTCCAGTATTCTTGCCTGGAGAAACCCATGGACAGAGGAGCCTGGTGGGCTACAGTCCATAGGGTGTAAAGAGTCAGACACAACTGAAGTGACCTAGCGTGCAACCTGTAAAATAAGAATAATTGTACCATCTACCTGAAAGGATTAAGTAAAATAATGTGCAAAACGTCTTTAGAACAGCACATAGAAACTATTCCACTCATGTTGGACATTACTATTCTTAAAACATCTAAAACTAACATTGTAGGATTTGTGTGAATTTTGACTCATTTTTGTATTGCTGATAATGATTCATTTTTTACTTTTGTACAGCAAGAGATTGTCATATCCCTTGACTTTTCCACATAACCCTGGAGGAGGCTAGGACAAGTATTGTTACTGCCAATTTGCAGATGAGGAAATGGAAATCCATCCAGGAACTGATCTGCCTATGAGCACTCAAGTCTCACCAAGTTCAAAAGCTCAGTACTTTTCCAGTTTCAGAGAGAGTCTTGCTTGCCACTGTTTCCAACTTCACTGAGTAAACAAACATGGCTTTCAGAGTATTGTCAGCCACAAATATCGTTCTTACCATACAAGATTTATTTATTGTTAGAATTTTGATAGAAATAGTATGGCTGAAGAACTGCAATCAAGTTTTGTTTTCAGTTCAGTTCAGTCGCTCAGTCGTGTCCGACTCTTTGGGACCCCATGAATCGCAGCACACCAGGCCTCCCTGTCCATCACCATCTCCCGGAGTTCACTCAGACTCACGTCCATCGAGTCAGTGATGCCATCCAGCCATCTCATCCTCGGTCACCCCCTTTTCCTCCTGCCCCCAATCCCTCCCAGCATCAGAGTCTTTTCCAATGAGTCAACTCTTCGCATGAGGTGGCCAAAGTACTGGAGTTTCAGCTTTAGCATCATTCCCTCCAAAGAAATCCCAGGGCTGATCTCCTTCAGAATGGACTGGTTGGATCTCCTTGCAGTCCAAGGGACTCTCAAGAGTCTTCTCCAACACCACAGTTCAAAAGCACTTCCCTCTTAATTAAGTTAAACGTTGCTTTCTGCCCCTGCTATCTCATTTACACGAATTAGTGGCTTAGCTTTAGGGCCAAGACTTCTGATTGGTGCCCAACAGATGATCACGTTTCTGAGAAGGGTTTTCCCCTCCCTAGTGGTGCCCCTCATGCTGAGAAGCCTCGGCCACCCCCAGGAAATGATGTGTAGGTAGGAAACTACACAGCCTCTCTTCTTACTACCAACCCAGAGTGGGAGGACTGCCACCCAGAGCAGTGGCAAAAAGCAGAAGGGCACAGACAGGTGGTAGAACTGACCCTGTGTTCTCAAGGTTAACAGCCTGCAACCCTTGTTTTTCATTTTCAAAGACAGTAGCTGCTTAAAGCTTTCTCAGCTAATCATTAGAACAATCAGTATCCATCACAGATTGTCTTATATTCAGCAGGAATAACATTATCAGAAATACAGTTTGAAACATAAGATATATTCATCTGTAAAACATAATGAAAATTTCAAGTTGATAGCAAAGTCTTGCCAACCTGAAGCTGTTTTGTGTGTGTGTGTGTTTTGTTTTTAAGAAAATTCTATTGTGTTCCATTCTCTATCATGGCTCCATCTTCCAAGTTAACTTTTTAAAGAGCTTTGGAAATTTTTCTGAGTCTTGAGACAATCGTGACCGAACATGACTGTTATTTTCTTAATTTGAACCTTTCACAAAGCTATTGGTTGTGAACTGGAAGTGAGACTTTGAAAATGTTTCTCTTTGCAGTACTGCATTTTTCCTATCATTTCTGTCATGCTGTACTCAGAGGAAAGAATCCAATTCTTCTTATCTGTGTCACTAACACAGCTCTAAAAGAGAGGAGCAAGATACAAACAATGAAATTGTGTCTGCTACTTTATTTTTTTTTTGCACGTATATTATTGTCATAAACTCATTCTAAGAGAAATTTAGATTTTAAAAATTCAAATATAATATTTTCAAAGAGCAATAGCTTGATGTACATAGAATATATGGCTTCCAACAGATCTTTACATTCATATATTTGTAACAGCAAAGTCAAATTTATATGCATGGACTCAACCATTAAAATGTCCCNTATGGACTTATCTGAGTATAGTATGATGAAACTTTTTCTAAGGTTATTTTTAATTGAAAGAATAACAAAAATATCTGTATCACACAAATGTGTGTGATAGTTTTATAGTTACTTGGTTAAAAACTTATAGTGCTATCAAAAGCTATATTTAGAAAGGGGAGGGAGGAAGACCTGAGAGACATTTCACTAAAAACGGTATAAAGAGAGCCCTAAAAACATATGAGAAATATTCGATTCATCTAAAATTAGAAAAATTCAGATTAAAACAAAACTGAGATACTGTAGCCAGAAAAGTTCACATTATTTTTTGTGTGAGTATTCGCTGGTGGCTCAAACAGTAAAGAATCTCCCTGCAATGCAGGAGCCCTGGGTTGATCCCTGGATCAGGAAGATCCCCTGGAGAAGGGAATGGCAGCCCACTGCGGTATTCTTGCCTGGAGAATTCCCTGGACAGAGGAGCCTGGTGGGCTACAGTCCAGGGGTCACAAAGAGTCTCCACAACTGAGTGACTAATACGTGCACATAATGAGAATACTAAAAATAAGATATACCTTCTAAGCAAAATGTCAAGTCTACAATACAGTGTTGTAGGTACTGTGCTGTGAGTGGGCCTCTAGGATGTGTTCACCTTATAAAATTGGATCTCCGTACCACCACCACACTTCCACCACACTTTCCTTTTACATCTTTTCCCCAGCTAGTCCACTCTCTCAGGTCTTCCTCCCTCCCCTTTCTAAATATAGCTTTTGATAGCACTATAAGTTTTTAACCAAGTAACTATAAAACTATCACACACATTTGTGTGTTGAGTCAGTGATGCCATCCAACCATCTCATCCTTCTCCTGACTTCCGTCTTTCCCAGCATCAGGGGCTTTTCTAATGAGTCAGCTCTTCACATCAGGTGGCCGAAGTATTGGAGCTTCAGCTTCGGTGTCAGTCCTTCCAATGGATATTCAGGTTTGATTTCTTTTAGGATTGACTGGTTTCATCTCCCTGCAGTCCAGTGGACTCTCACTTCTCCAGCACCACAATTTGAATGTAAAAATTATTCGGTGCTCAGCTTTCTTTATGGTCCAACTCTCACATCCATACATGAATACTGGAAAAAACATAGCTTTGACTATACAGACCTTTGTCAACAAAGTGATGGCTCACTTCTGTGTTTCGCTTGCATGTTCAGTCACTTCAGTTGTGTCCAACTCTTTTCAGCCCTAAGGACTGTAGCCCACCAGGCTGCTCTGTCCGTGGGGATTCTCCAGGCAAGAATACCAGAGTGAGTTGCCGTGCCCTCTGTGTCTCAGCTACAGTGAATCGTACTGCCTTGACTGTGGCAGTGTAAATATCTCTTTGAGATTCTTACTTCAGTTCCTTTAGAAATATACCCAGGGATGAGATTGATGGGTCATATGAGAGTTCTAGTTTTAATTTTTGAAGGAATTTTCATACTGTTTTCCATAGTGGCTGTACCATTACACTTCTGTCAACAGTGTACAAGAGTTCTGTTTCCTCTACAACCTCAAAAAAACTTATCTTTTGCTTTTGTGAATAATAGCCACTCTAACAGGTGTGAGGTAATATCTCATTGTGCTTTTGATTTGAATTTGAAAATCAAATGACATTTAGTGATGTTGAGAACCTTTTCATATACCTGTTGACCATTTGTTGGTCTTCTTTGGAAAAATGGCCGTTTGGTCCTATGTCCATCTTTTAGTCATGTTATTTATTTTTTGTTTTGTTTTGTTTTTGCTTTGAGTTGTAGGAGTGTATAATATATTTTAGCCCTTTATCCTGTGTATGGCCTACAAATATTTTCTCTCATTCCCTTGTTGATTGTTTTCTTTGCTGTTCAGTAAGTTTTTAGTCTGATGATTTGCTTGTTTTTGCTTATGTTGTCTGTGCTTTTGGTGTCATATCTGAGAAACCATTGCCAAGGCGAAGCTAAGAAGCTTTTTCTCTGTGTTTTCTCCCAGGAATTTCATAGTTTCATGTCTTAAGTTTAAGTATTTAATGCTTTTTGAGTTGATTTTTGTATATCATGCAAAGCAATAGTCCAGTTTGATTATTTTGCTTGTGAATATCCAGTTTTCCCGGCACTGTTTATTGAAGGGACTGTCCTTTCCTCATTTTATATTCCTCAAGAATATAACCTTTTTGAAGGTTAGTTGATCATATATGTGTGGGTTCATTTCTAGGATCAGTATTCTGTGTCATTGGACTAGGTGTCTGTATTGATGTCAGTGCAAGATTGGTTTAATTACCACAGCTTAGTAATATACCTATTTTGATATCAGAAAGTGTGGTGTCTTCAGCTTTGTTCTTAAGATTATTTTAGCTATCTGAGGTCATTTGTGATTCCATATAAGTTTTAGAATTTTTTTTCCTATTCCTGTAAAAATAAAAGTTCAGTGGAATTTTGATAGGGTTTGTGTTGAAACTGTAGATTGTTTGGGATAATATGGGCATTTTAACAATATAAACTCTTCCAATCCATGACACTGGATAGTTTTCATTTATTTGCAACTACTTTAGTTTCTTTCATCAGTGTTTTATAATTTGTAGTTTACAAATCTGTTACCTGTTTAGTTAGGTTTATTTCTAGGAATTTTAACTCTGTTGTTTCTTAATTTTCATGAGTTTTTCAGATTGTTATTAGTATGTACAGAAATGCACACGATTTTTGTATGTTGATTTTTATATCCCACATGTGTGCATGCATGCTCATTTGCTCAGTCATGTCTGAGTCTTTGCAGCCCTATGGACTATAGCACGCCAGGCTTCTCAGTCCATGGGATATTTCAGGCAAGAATATTAGAGTGGGTTGCCATGCCTACCTCCAGGGCATCTTTCCAACCATTTGCATGCTTATATAGTCATAATTATCCTAGTTTTCTGGTGAATTGACCCTTTCCCATTATGTAATGACCATTTTTGTTTCTTGTGGTAATTGTTAACATATGTAAGTATAGCCACTCCTGGTCACTTTTGGCTATCATTTGCATGGAATATTTTTTTCTACCCCTTCAATTTCAGCCTATGTGTGTCCTTAAATTTAAAGTGAGTTTCTCACAGGCAGCAATCCTATTGTTGTATCTTGTGGTTTTATCCATTCAGCAGCTCTGTGTCTTTTTTTTTTTCCCTAGGTTTTTTTTTCTTTTTCTTTTTTTTTAATTTTTATTTTTACTTTATTTTACTTTACAATACTGTATTGGTTTTGCCATACATTGACACAAATTCGCCACGGGTGTACATGAGCTCCCAATCATGAACCCCCTTCCCACCTCCCACCCCACACCATCTCTCTGCATCATCCCTGTGCACCAGCCCCTAGCATCCTGCATCCTGCATCGAACATAGACTGGCGATTCATTTCTTACATGATAGTATACATGTTTCAATGCCATTCTCCCAAATCATCCCACTCTCTCCCTTTCCCTCAGAGTCCAAAAGTCTGTTCTACACATCTATGTCTCTTTTGCTGTCTCGCATACAGGGTCATCATTACCACCTTTCTAAATTCCATATATATGTGTTCGTATACTGTATTGGTGTTTTTCTTTCTGGCTTACTTCACTAAGAGTTTAACCCATTTACATTTAAAATTATTGATAGATAAGACTTACCTTTCAGCTGGACTTCAGATCTTTTCACCATCTATTTTAAACTCTTAACTCACAGTCACATACAAAACCCTGCAGTTTTACTTCCTGAATACACTTTATGTTATTGGTGTCAAATTTTACCTCTTCTGTACTAATATATATCCCTTAATAAATTTTTGTGGTTATAGTTATTATTAATACTTTCCTCTTTTGGATTTTATAGTACAGTTTAAAGTTATTTATGCACCAGCATTACAGTATTATTTGTCTATATATTTACCTTTACCAGTGATATTTACACTTTCATACATATTTATGTTAGATTTAGCATCCTTTTGTTTCAACTTGGAGAATTTTCTTTCACACTTTCCTATAAGGCAGGTTTAGTGGTGATGAACTCGCTGAGTCTGGGAAAGTCTTCATCTCGCCTTCATTGTTAAAGGACAGTTTTGCTGTGTATGGTATTCTTGGTTAGCAGTTTTTCTTTAGCATTTTGGATATATCTTACCACTCCCTCCAAACCTCCAGGGTTTCTGCTGAGAAATCTGATAATATTAGCCTTATTTTTTTATATGATGAGTCATTTTTCTCTTGCTGCTTTCAAAATCCTCTCTTTATCCTTAATTTTTGACGTTTTATAATTATAACGTGTCTTACTATAAGTCGGCCCAGCTTGGATCTTTGGACTTCATCAATTTGTATGTCCATTTCGTTCCCCAGATTTGGGAAGTTTTCAGTCATTATTTCCTTAAACAAGTTTTCTGTCTCTTTTTGTCTCTGGGACTCTAATAATACATATCAGATTGGTTCACTTGAAGATGTACCACAAATATCATAGGCTTTCTTCAGTCCTTTTTGTTCTTTTTTTTTTTTCATTCCTCTGACTAGATAATTTCAAATTATTTGTTTTCAAGTTCATTGCTTCACTCTTCTACTTGATTGTCTGCTGTTGAAGCTACCCTTTAAACTTCTTGCTTATTGTATTCTTCAGCTCCAGATTAATAATCGGTTTTTTATTGTTCTCTTTGTTGAACTTCTCATTTTTTCTTAAATTATTTTCCTGACTTCATTTAGTTATCTGTTTTTTTTTTCTCTTGTAACACACTGAAGTGCTTTAACAGTTTTTGAACATTTTGGGGAACTTTCTAGGTCTCCATTTCTTGGAAATGGGCTATGGGAGCTTTATTTTGCTCTTTTGTTTGGTGTCCTGGTTCTAGATTCTTCACATTTCTTGTAGTCTTGCATTATTGTTGTGCATTGGAAGAAACTGTCACTTCCTCCTTTCTCTACAGACTGACTTCAGCAAGGAAAGTCCCTCACCAGTCCGCTCAGCCAGATACTTTAGGGAGTCTGGTTGGTCAGATCCATAGGTGGGCTGATTGGTGGGCCTGCTTCCAGTTTCCATGGACAAGTCACATTATTTTTGAGAACTTCCTAAAAAGTAAATATTCTTTTGACCCATCTAAACAGCAGAGAGTTTTTAGGTCCTATCTAGTGGGACCTAATTTACACTGGAGGGACAGGAAATCCCTCTATCTGAATGTGTGTTTTGGTTTTAGACTCTTGATTCATAAAAATGTACTACAAGTAAAATGTAATTTTTTTAATGTGAAATAATTTTATGGATATATATTTAAATAGTAAGCAAATTTTGTATTGATAAATATGAAATCTAATATAGAGTTAAAATATAAA
>SJYQ01007530.1:570254-616745 GCA_006410935.1 Redunca redunca
TTTATTTTTGCTTTAATTTCCAGAATTCTGGGGGGTGGATCATAGAGGATCCTGCTGTGATGTATGTCAGAGAGTGTTTTGCCTATGTTCTCCTCTAGGAGTTTTATAGTTTCTGGTCTTACATTTAGATCTTTAATCCATTTTGAGTTTATTTTTGTGTGTGGTGTTAGAAAGTGATCTAGTTTCATTCTTTTACAAGTGGTTGACCAATTTTCCCAGCACCACTTGTTAAAGAGATTGTCTTTACTCCATTGTATATTTTTGCCTCCTTTATCAAAGATAAGGTGTCCATAGGTGTGTGGGTTTATCTCTGGGCTTTCTATTTTGTTTCATTGATCTATATTTCTGTCTTTGTGCCAGTACCATACTGTCTTGATGACTGTGGCTTTGTAGTAGAGCTTGAAGTCAGGCAAGTTGATTCCTCCAGTTCCATTCTTCTTTCTCAAGATTGCTTTTGTACATTTAAAAACCCAAACCTCACTATCCAGTTTTACTTGAGACCAAAAAGTTGATTTTTAAAAGAGAAATATGATTTTTAACCAAATGTTTAATTCAAAAGAATGTCATATTCCTCTCCTGTTTAAACCATTTATATAATATTGGCTACTATCAAATGCATAACATAGTGTGTTTTGTCATTTTTGTACATGTTACTTAATCACACAGAAGCACTTATTAATGATCTCTTTTGAATGCTGTCCATTTGGGGGGCAAGTCTAGATCTAGGTTTGATTTTGTAGTGATTAACGTATTTTAGAAAGCATCAATTATTTCAGATAAAAACAGCTCCTCTGTGTAGTCAGGTAGCTAGAAAATTTCCCCTGTGCCATAATTTCCTTTTGGTATTGGGAAAACGATGTGGTCTGGAAAATTGAAATAGAACACAGTAACTTTCAACTCAAACTCACAAGTTACCATCCAAAGCGACTTGGCAGCAGCAGCAACTGCTAAGACATAAATTTTTTTGCTTGTAGTATAGTAATGAAGAATATTATAATAATGAGGATTATTGTTAATAATTATGTGTTTGTTTTATTAAATTCCTGAAATGTTCAGATGGTTGTTTAGTGAATTCAGTTCAAATGTTAAATGTCAAAGCTGCCCCCAAATTGTCCTTTTGGGAAGCTTATGGGAAAAGGTAAAATTTCTACCCTTTTACCACCGAATCCCCAAAGAAAAATTCTTATATCACTGCCATGGTATGACAGTTTTTACCATATTGACCCAATTAGAGTTATAGTCCAAATTCTAATTAATTTCAACCTTAACTAGTCAGGGGTAAAATAGGAACAGATTGCTCTGAACTGTCCAGTCTTGTTAGGTGAGATAATTTGTTGAATAGCAGTGCTTGCTGTTACCCCAGAGAAGGCAATGGCACCCCACTCCAGTACTCTTGCCTGGAAAATCCCATGGACGGAGGAGCCTGGTAGGCTGTGGTCCATGGGGTCGCTAAGAGTCAGACACGACTGAGTGACTTCACTTTCCCTTTTCACTTTCATGCATTGGAGAAGGAAATGGCAGCCCACTCTAGCGTTCTTGCCTGGAGAATCCCAGGGACGGGGGAGCCTGGTGGGCTGCCGTCTATGGGGTCGCACAGAGTTGGACATGACTGAAGCAAATTAGCAGCAGCAGCAGCAGCTGTTACCCCACACGTAGCATACCACTAATTATACAGAAATTTTAAATGGTTGTGATTTATTATTAATGATGTCACATACTTATGTCTGCTTTTCCAAAATAAAAATTACCAACATGCCTCTAACAGAGATATTAGTTAGAATTTGTGCTTTATTTGTGCTTGGAAGCTTTCTAGCTGAGTTGTCTGTTTTTAATGAATAATTTAGCTGTTCTCACTGGATATTTATCATCTTTATTTCGTGAAAACATTTATGCTTTGATATTTAAAAATAAGTGTTTAGGGGAGTGGAGAGGATCTTAGGCAAACATCTTCATTTTCCATCTTCGAGGTGAGGTGCCTCGGCCAGGGCTTGCTAACAGGAAACCAGTGCAGCACTGAGTTGGATCCTGACCACTTCGTCTGCAATAACAAATGCAATTCTGGGGACATTAGAAAATAAGATAATACTTTTAAAGATAGTAGATTCTTTAGGCTTTTGAAAGTGAAAGTGTTAGTCGCTCAGTCATAGCTGACTCTTTGTGACCCCATGGACTATAGCCCACCAGGTTCCTCTGTCCATGGAATTCTTCAGGCAAGAATACCAGAGTAGGTTGCCATTTCCTTCTCCAGGGTATCTTCCTGACCCAGGGATCGAACCAGGGTGTCCTGCATCACAGGCACATTCTTTACCATCTGTGCCACCAGGGAAGCCCATTTAAACTTATATTCCTGCCTAATAAAATGTTTATCAGCACCTTGAGTTATAGAAGTAGAAGAAGCATGTTGGTTAAAGCATGCAGAAAGAACCAGATAAAGTATTGTCTTAGCATGTACACTGTAAAACATCCATGACAAGAATTTCAGGGACTGAACAAATTAGAGGGGAAAGAGATTCAAGATAGCAAATTCAACTGCTGTTTTAAGGAGAGGAAGCAAAGAATTGTGTCTGGGGTAGGTGTGTTTCCTTCCAGTTGTGCATGATTAGGGAAAGTCTTAGACTCGAGAATCCTTAGAGATACAACGTGATTTTCCTCAAGGGAAGAGTACCAGCTGCACCACAATTTTAGCTACTGTCCCCAATCTCCTGCCCCTCATCCACTGGTTCCCAGAGCAGAACTGATGAAGAAAACAAACTTGGGCACCTTCATTTCTGTCCAAAAAAGACTGAACTCCTGCTTGCCTCTCCACCCTGCCTCCATCCATCCTGATGCACTCTCCCCAACTAAAGCCTTAATTAGATGGATAATCACTTTAAATGGTATCTAAGGAAACAGTTTTGAAAAAGAGATGTATTAAAATTAGTGAAAATAAATGTTTTCATAATGAAGCAATTAGCATGATAGTTGAATGATCCTGAATGACTGTGAAGCTGGTACAAATAGACTCTACCCTTGTGTGCTATTTTCCACAATTGTCCTGTGGATAATAGGTAGGGCTAGTGACTGCCTCTGACAAATGAAAGCCATCTGCAAATAGCACAAATCATTCCTCTCAGGACTACCGAAAGGCAAACCCTTGGAGCTAGTCACCTTTTAATCTGTGGATATGCTAGCAAGTGGCAAATGACCATTCTGTTGGGAACTGATTCCCGGGTGAAAAATACCATGGCGCTTCTTCTTTAATTAACAGCCTTTTTCGCATTGCTAGCACATTAAAGCCATCCCAAAGAACACCCGTGCTTGTAAAATCAGTGTCACAGCATCTCTGCCTAAACGAATAATAAATGTTCAGGTTCTACACTAAGTGAAAACCTATCCTCCAAGACTTTCACCTTCATAAAGATGGGCTCATAAAAATCGAGAAAAGAAAAATTGGAATGTGGTCTCATGAGGATAAAAAGGCTAGTGTTAATAATTAACAAGGAGAGTGAAGTGGAGTCAAATTAGCCATAATAGAGCCCAGAGTGACTGGCAAAGTCACCTCTCATTATCAAAAACCTCATTAAGAAATGAAGAGGTGGAAATCCCGCTGGGTTATTCTCACACTTCGGCTGTATCAGAGATTATTTTTCAGATTTCTTTCAAATGAAGAACTGTTAGGTCACCATATTGTATATTAGGTTAATCTTCAAGCTTTGAAATATGGAGGGCTGGCACCTGCATGTCATTCTTCCTTCAGTGCTTAAATGAGCTGTATGTCTGAAATTCACAAATTAGTGTTTACAGATAGATCTGTACATGCATCTACTAGGAACAGTTGAATGTAACTTCTAGATTATAGCAGGGCTGTGTGCCCACTTAGATTTATAACACTCTTACAAACTATGAAATGACCACTAAAATGCGTAAATGACTCCGATCCCAAAGTTGATTAAATTCAAAATTGTGTGTCACAACTTGTTTTACCCACCAGTATAGTAAAAGGAAGGTAAATTCAATGACTCACTAGCTTTGTTTATATTGAATTCTTCTCTAGAATCTTTACTCCATGTAGACATCAAATTTTAATCTATTTGTATATTTTCCTAGAAGTTAGTGTTACTGCCATACTCAATTGTTTCTGTTACCAGGACGGTATTGAGGGACATAACCCCAAAGATCAGAAGGTTGCGTATAACTGGAGTAAAATTCCAGACTTTCCCATTTGGCTTTAATACTAATCTCATGAAAGGCAGCATGAGAATTGCTAGACCACAAGACTTTCTGTTTATTTTTGCCTTAAGCCTTGCTGAATGTTCCCAGGTGGCTCTGTGGTAAAGAATCTGCCTGCCAATCAGGAGGCACCAGTTCAATCCCTGCGTCAGGAAGATCCCCTGAAGAAGGAGATGGCAACCCACTCCAGTATTCTTTCCTGGAAAATCCCTTGGATGGAGGAGCCTGGCAGGCTACAATCCATGGGGTCCCAAAAGAGCTAGACATGACTGAGGACTAAAATAGAAGTTGCTGAATGATTATATTAGTTTGTTTTTCCCTAAGTTAATTCTTCAAGGAACAGGGTCTGAATGCCTACGATTTACCAACTCTTTGTCACCTTACTGATACATAAATAAAAAACAATTCTTACCCTTGAAAAGGATATAATCTAACGGAGATGGGCATATACTACTATGCCCATCCATGGGCGCTACTATGGGCACTACTAACTATAATGCAACAGATTATAAAGCTGCAATTCAATTATATGTACTACGTGCTATGACATTTTTACTTATAGTTTTAAACTTGGATTTGTTGGATTGGTTGCTCCCCAAATTATAAACTTTATATCATCAGTGCTCTCACTCCTTCTAACCTCTTATCTCGAGGGAATAGAGACTTTTTAACAAGTGCTCTGGCCTGCTCTGGTGGTCTGGTGGCTCAGACCCTGCACTCCTAATACGGAGGACCCAGGTTTCATCCCTGGGCAGGGAACTAGATCCCATGTGCTGTGACTAAAAGATACTGCCTGCCACGACTAAGACTTGGTGCAGCCAAATAGACAAATAATATTTTTTTAAAGTGCACTGAGAGGAAAGGGAGGGTTCGGTGTGGTTTTAGGAGGTTCTCATTCCAATATAGTATAAATTAAATATTACCAAACTATATAAAATTGCTGGTCATGTTTTTAATTAATGGAGAATAAAACCTGAAGAGTTTTCTGTTTAACTTAAACTTCAGTGAGATGCTCTCAGAGTTTCCTTTAGGGGTTGGATTTTTATTGATACTTATTCAGTAAACACATATTTACTGAGTGGCTCCTTAATGTCCCAGACTCTTGGTTAGGTACCGTTCCTATATCTGAGTGGGGATTATGTTTGGTTTGCTTGTGTGTGTGTGTGTGTGTGTGTGTGTGTGTGTGTTTTCTTTTTACATAATGCTGTTTTAGGCTACAGTCCTCCTGGCTTTTCTCCTGAACTTCACATTCATACTTCCTGTGATGGGGAGCCCATTATATGCATCTGTCAACAGGGAGAAAGTGAAAATGAAAGTTGCTTAGTTGAGTCTGACTCTTTGTGACCCCATGGAATTCCATAGACTCCATGGAATTCTCCAGGCCAGCATACTGGAGTGGGTTGCCATTGCCTTCTAATTGTTACTAAATGGATCAAGTTTAAATTCTCTGTTGAAATCTGGCTGTTAAAAGCCTCTGACAAGTACTTTTGTAAATGTAAGACTCTTTGGGGTATGTAAATAATCAACACTAATTTATTATTGGGATTAATTAATTAATGCTCAAAATAACTGGGCACATCTGTACCCCAGTTTACCTTTTGTTTAAGCCTTTTACTTTTTTGCCATTTCTAATTGTACCGTTGGGCTTGATGTCATTGATGCTTCCCTGTTTTTGACAAGGTGGTATTTGGAAAACATGGAATCTTTGGGGAAATAAATACTTTTATCAACAAAGTAGATGCTGGTCCTCCACTTACGTTCTCATAACCACTATGTGAGAATCCTTCTGAGCAGTTATTTCTACTCCCACACCTCTGGTATAAGGTCACAACATTCTTGAATGATGCCATGTTGAGAACCTGCCTCTTCCAATGAGCTGTTGCAGTGGATGCCTTGTAAAGGCTTGATTTGGACAGGTGGCAGTCCCAAATCGTAACCCATCCTTATTACACCATATGGGGAAGATAGAAGCACTCATTCTGATGCCTGGGGCTATGTATTAAGAGGGCTTTTGACAGTGTCTGATAGGAGAGGGATGCAAACTGGCATATGGGCAACTGAGAAAAGGAGCATACATTTACATACACAAGTATAGTGTCGTCTGTATCCAAGGAGTCCTGCTTTTTGAAACCAAGTCCTCTCTCTCTCTCTCTACCTTTCTATGTGTGTTTTCTCTTCATTTCTTCTCTTTTTTCCTCTTCCTTTCTCTCCTCCATCCCATCCCTCCCTTCATCCTTCCTTGCCTTTTACTAAAGAAGTAGTACTACCAGTTGCCAGTTTTCTAAAACTTTGGAACTTGGGTTTATAATATGATAATTTTAATAAAATAGGAAAGCTCTGCTAAAACATGAGCAAACTTTGGGCCAGAATTCAATACTTGTGACTGTACTTAGGAAATAAGGGAAATCTCCACTTTCTCCTAATTCTGCAGGATGTAATAGTCTGCTGTCAAGTCATAACTGAACAGGAGAAATACTCCCTTTGGTACATTCGCTAAAATAAGAGACATCAAACTCCCTGGAGATCCAGTGGTTAGGATTCCAGGATCCCATTGCTGGGACCCTGTGTTTGGTCATTGGTCAGGCAATTAAGATCCCACAAGCGCGCCCAAAGGAATAATAATAGTGAAATGAGAGACACAAAATTGACATTTATATCCAGTAGAGGAGCTTGCCCAGGTGGTTTAGTGGTAAAGAATCTACCTGCCAAGCAGGAGACACGTGCTCGATCCCTGAGTCGAAAATATTCCCTGGAGACAGAAATGGCCACCCACTCCAGTATCCTTGCCTGGAGGATCCTATGGACAGAGGGGCCTGGTGGGCTGCAGTTTATGAAGTGACTTCAGTCATGTCCTACTCTTTGTGACTATATGGACTGTCACCCACCAAGCTCCTCTGTTCATGAGATTCTCCAAGCAAGAATACTGGAGTGGGTTGCCATCGCCTCCTCCAGGGGATCTTCCCAACCCAGGGGTCGAACCTGTGTCTCCTCTGGCTGCTGTATTGCCCATGAATTCTTTACTACTGAGCCACCAGGGGAAGCCCAGGCTACAGTCTATGGGGTCACAAAGAGCTGGACACAACTTAGTGACTAAACAACGATGAATATCCAGTAGAATCCTTAGCAGTCTAATATTGAACATACTGGTCTAAAAATAGGGTTTCCCATAGAAGTTTTCAGTACTGTATATTTTACATAAAATATGAAAAGATACACAGGCCTTGATACATTCTTACACAGAATAATAATGTAGTAACTATATAGTAATCTTCATAGAGTATTCAAGTCATTCATTCAACAAAGATTTGAACACTTGCTCTGAGACAGGGATTTTGTTGAGTACTAAGAATACAGACAGGGTCCCTTCTTCATGGACCTTGCACCCTTATAGGAAGAAAGAGATGCATCATCAAGTACAGAAGTATAGCATGGACCACAGTAGAAGCCTGTGTGGGGTGAAGAATAAACAGGGGAAACCAGTAATTTGGCAAAAGGACAACAGAATGAAGCATTTCAAGAGAGACTTAGATGGGGAAGCGTCTACTTGAACTAAACTATCAGAATCACTATGGCTGGACCACAGGAAATAAGGGAATCAGGTAACCAAAATGAGCCATATTAAGATACCTCATAGATGGCTTTCATTTCATGCTAAGGCTTTTGAAGTTTGTATTGAGGATCCATTTAAAAATTATAATCTTTAAGAGATACATTCTTTGTTTCATATTTTAGCACACCCCTCTGCTTGAGATTTTAAGATGAATGGACAGAAGGAAAATTAGATGCCTAAGACCAGTTAGGAAATTATTGCTTTAGCCAAGACGGGAAATGAGAGGGCTGGACCTAGGACAACAGCAGTGTTGATGAACAGAAGGATGAGATGTGCTAGAAAGATAGTAAGGATATTAATTATGCAGGTTCTCACTCTTAATTGGAGGTAAGAACTGAAGGAAAGACCTCTGGTACAACTTTCGGGTTGCTGGTATATTGATCAGGTGGGATGATCTCTGTTTTTATTCCTGGGATTGGAATAAGAGAAGAGAAGCAGGCTTGTTTAACAAGATAATGAATCCAGTGCTTATCAAGTATATATAAAAAAAGAAAGAGCTCTTATTAGAAATAATCTGAGTCAACTGCTACTTAATCTTAGAATCATTATAACATGTAATAATAACATAATAATCGTGTGATTCTCCTTATGTGCTTCATTTTAACAAACTAAGCATGACTTAATAGCCAACATATCTAATCTCTAAATGTACAATAAAGTAGCATTTGAATTAATGAGGTAAAGTGCTCATTTGTAGATGTAAAATTTGTTTCATAAAAGAGATCTCTTGCCAGAAATACATTTGAGTCAACTGCTACTTAATCTTAGAATCATTGTACCATTTAATAGTAACTGAGCTATGATTTTCCTTATGTGCATTTTCATCTTAACAAACTAAGTATGACTGAATAGCCAACTTACCTAATCTCTAAATGTGTAGTAAAGTAGCATTTGAACTGATGAGGTAGACTGCTCATTTGCAGGTGAAATGATTTGTTAACATTAGGCAGTATTTTGGCTTTGGTATAGTCCAAAATAATGATATTTAATAGTACCTATCAAGATGCAACTGCTGAAGAAGCAGTCAGCTACCCACTCCAATATTCTTGGGTCTTCCTTGTGTCTCAGCTGGTAAAGAAACCACCTGCAATGTGGGAGACCTGGGTTAGATCCCTGGCTTGGGAAGATCCCCTGGAGAAGGGAAAGGCTACCCACCCAGTATTCTGACCTAGAGAATTCCATAGACTGTATAGTCCATGGAGTGGCAAAGAGTTGCACACGACTGAGCAACTTTCACTTTCATTAAGATGCAAGGCCTAAGGTTCTTTATACTTTTTATTCAGAGGCCACATAAATGAAGGCTTAGGCACACAGTCTAGCTGTACAGCCATGTAAAATTGTCCATGAAATTGTCCTTTCAATGTGTATTATAAGCACATTGAATGTTTTCACGGTGTTAGTTCACTTTTATTTATTGAAATATAGTTGGTATAAAACATTACATAGTACAGATGCACAGGGCTTCCCAGGCGGTGCTAGCGATAAAGAATGCGCCTGCCAGTGCAGGAGATGCAAGACACACTGATCCCTGGGTCAGGAAGGTCCCCTGGAGTAGAAAATGGCAACCCAATCCAGTCTTCTTCCTTGGAAAAATGCCATGGACAGAGGAGCCTGGCAGGCTGGTCCATAAGCTCACAAAGAGTCAGACGTAACTGAGTGACTGAATACGCACACATACACATAGGTGTACTGTGTAGTGATTGACAATTTTTAAATGTTACACTCCATTTATCTTTACTGTGAAACGTGGGCTATATTTCCTGTGATTTGCAAGGTATCACTGGAGCCTACCCTTTTATTTTTTGTTGGAGGGTAATCGCTTTACAAAGTTGTGTTGTTTTTTACCGTACAACAGCAGGAAACAGCCATAAGTGTACACATGTCCTTTCCCTCCTCAGCCTCCCTCCCAGCCCCCCATCCTACCCCTCTAGGTCATCACAGAGCATCAGGCTGAGCTCCCCTTGCTAAACAACAACTCCTACTAGCTATCTGTTGTATACATTGAAATGTGTATGTTTCAATGCCACACTCTCTCAGTTCATCCCGCCCTCCTCTACCCACACTGTGCACAAGTCTGTTCTCTGCATCAATATCTCTGTTCCCCTGGAGCTTATTTTGTACCTGGTAGTTCATACCTCTTCCCTGGAGAAGGACATGGCACCCCACTCCAGTATGCTTGCCTGGAGAATCCCACGGACAGAGGAGCCTGGTGGGCTGCAGTCCATGGGGTCGCAAAGAGTCGGACACGACTGAAGCCACTTAGCATGCACACACCTTAGTCCTCTTCCCCCTTCCTACTGGTAACTACTATTTTGTCCTCTATATCTGTGAGTCTATATCTTTTTTATCTACTAGATATACATTTTTAATGATATTATATACTATTTGTCTTTCTCTGACTTATTTCACTTAGCATGGTGCCTTCCAAGTCCATCAGTGTTGCTGCGGATGGCAAAATTTCTTTTTTAATGGCTGAGTAGTATTCCATTGTCTATATATGGGCATTTGCTGATAGACACTTCTTTCTCCATTCATTTGTTGATAGACACCTAGGTTGCTTCCATATCTTAACAATTGTAAGTAATGCTGCTAGGAACATTGGGGTGCATATATCCTTTCAAATTAGTGTTCTTGTCTTTTTCAGACATATACACAGGAATAGAATTGCTAAAAGGCCACAAAGAGCCAAAACAATCTTGAGAAAGAAGAACAGAGCTGGATAAATCATGTTTCCCAATTTAGTTCACTTTTCAATTCATTGTATATAATGGTTTTGCTAACCTTTTCACTTTTTCATGTTGTAACAGTTTTTAAAAATTCTAATTCCGAATACATGTAAGTCATCTAAGATATGGTGTAGTGTGTTTGTCATTTGCAGGGTTTCTTTTTTCTTTTTTTTAACCCAGAAGAGTTTACCACATTTCTAGATCTTAAAAGATGCTAATATGATGATAGTAAGTTGAACAGATGTGTAAATGAATAGAGAGAATAATAGTTTATGGTAACTAAAATTGAGAAAAAATAGTATTATAATCTGGGCTTCCCAGGTGGTTCAGTGGGAAAGAATCCACCTGCCAATGCAGGAGATGCAGGTTCGATCCCTGGGTCAGGAAGAATCTTTGGAGAAGGAAATGGCAACCCACTCCAGTATTCTTGCCTGGAAAATCCTATGGACACAGGAGCCTAGCAGGCTCCTGTCCATGGGGTCACAAAAGAACTGGACACAACTTGGTGACTAAACAGCAAGTATTATAATCTGAAAGTTAAGAAGGGGTTCTGATATCAAATCCTTGTGTACTGTCTCATGACTAAGTGACTTGGCCAAGTGTCCTAAATGATTTGTGCCTCAATCTCCTATATTGAAGAGATTGAAAAAATTAATAACACTTCCCTCACAGAGCATTTGTGATGATTAAATGAGAGAATACCTAGAAAGGAACTTAATATAGTACTGACAGTTCAGAAATGCTAATGATAACAAAGAGAAGAAGGTGGAGGAGGAACATAAGGAGATTTCTGAAGCAGAGATCCAATAAATTCAGGTTAGTGTATATACTTTTAAATTTTCTTACTACAGTAATTTATTGAGTAAGCATCCTTACTTACCTGTTCCTACTCGCTCGGTCATGTCCGACTCTTTGTGACCCCGTGGACTGTAGCCCACCGGGCTCCTCTGTCCAAGTGGATTCTCCAGGCAAGAATACTGGAGTGGGTTGCCATGCCCTCCTCCAGGGGATCTTCCCAATCCGGGGATCGAACCCAGGTCTCCCACATTGCAGGCCGATTCTTTACTGTCTGAACCACCAGGGAAGCCATTTGGTAAAAGAAATTGAATTACATGATCTATAGTACCTTCTACTTTTCTAGGAATAAATAAAGCTCCTTTCAGTGTGTTAATAAAAACATCATTAAGATAACATGAGTCTCCTCCATAAGACATTTATTGTTAATATGATTGTCATTCTCACTTTAGTGGGAAATCTTTTATCATATAGATAAGCCAGGAAAGATTATTACACCTGAAAAAAAATGCTAAACCATGTCAATTAGAGATTCAAAAAAACCACAGAGTTGTGTTTCCTTCTGTACTTGGGAATAACTTCCTATTCCATGTTCATGTGTCTATAGTTTTCAGCCTCTGACCAATTTTAGAATCACTAAATTAAAGTGATTATGACCGTTTTCTTATTAGTGCTACCATGGTAAACATCACATACTTTGCCCAAGTTTTAAAACGCTGTTTAGATTTTTGATCTATACTTATTATATAGATCTCCCTGGTGGTGCAGATGGTAAAGCATCTGCCTACAATGCGGGAGACTCAGGTTCGAACCCTGGGTCTGGAAGATCCCCTGGAGAAGGAAATGGCAACCCACTCCAGTACTCTTGCCTGGAAAATCCTATGGATAGAGGAGCATGGTAGGCTACAGTCCATGGGGTCGCAAAGAGTTGGACACGACTGAGCGACTTCACTTTAGGTTTTTGAAGTATTTTTGCCCTGAGAGAGATTATGAGGAAATTGGTGTATTTAGCTCAATATTTTATGAAGATAATACTGTTGGATTGGTTAAAATGTTTATTCTGGTTTTTCCATAAGATGTTACAGAAAAACACAAACAACCTTTTTGGCCAAGCCAATAGTAATATGTTCTAGTAATTAGATTAGTAACTATAAGCATATACAGCTGTTCAAATTCATATAAACAAAAGTATTGAGATAGTTGACATTTAACACTGTGTAAGTTTAAGGTGTGCGATGCAGTGATTTGATATACTTTTGTGCTGATGTGACTAATGCATTAAGGTTAGTTGTCACATCCTTCACCTCACGTGGCTACAGTTTTTTTAGCAGGGGGCTTGGTAAGAACATTTGAGATCTACTCTCTTGGCAACTTTCAAGTATATAGTACAGTATTGTAAAGCACATTCATCGTGCTGGGAAAGAAAAGGAATGGGATTATTGATGAGCCTTTTCCCCATCTCCTCCTACCTCTGCCACCACCAACATCATCAACTTTTCATCTGGTCTGTAGTAGAAAAGGACTGAGTATTCACCTTCTTCTCTGCTTCTACCCTTTGGCACCTACCAGCCAGAGAGATGATATCATGTCACTCCTCTCCTAATAAAAATAAGAATGCATCCCACTCCCCTGTAAAATTCATTCTTTTCACAGTGTCCTACCATCGAGACATTACCTGGGAGTATTCTTCCCCCTCCCTCACTCTGCTTCTGCCATATTGGCTTTTTTGTTTTACTAGAAACACCCCAACTCATTCCTTCCCAGAAACTTTGCCTCTAAATCTTCCATGCAAGGCTCCCCTATCATTTAGGCTCAGCTAAAATACCATCTCTTAAGAAATGCCTTTGGTAACCACAGAGTATTTTTTTAATGAATACATTTTCACTTTGAAGGTTATTTAAAGAAATCACAACTGAGTTTAAGATATCCCCTTGAGAAATATGCACTATCATCTAAAAAATGACAAATTCATTGTTGACAATTGCTTAGCATTACTTAGTATTTTCCTACAGAATTTCTCTTCTTTCATGGTGCAACTTGGGCACACACTGTGTTAGTTCCAGCTACCACAACAGAATACCTCACACTGGGTGGCTAATAAGTCACAGAAATTTCCTCCTTACAGTTCTGGAGGCTAGGAAGTCTGACATCAAAGCACCAGCAGATTCAGTGTCTAGGGAGGGCTAGATTTCCTGGTTCACCGCCACCCATCCTGTCACTGTAACTTTACATGGGGCAAGGGTCCAGGGGTTGTCTCTAGGGTCTCTAAGAAAGGTCCTGATCCTATTGTTGAGGGCTCTGCCCTCGACCTAATCACTTCCCAAAGACCCCGTCTGCTAATACCACATATTAATGTGCTTACTGTCCTCAGTCACTCAGTTCTGTCCAACTCTTTGCAACCCCAAGGACTGCAGCCCACAAAATCCCATGGATAGAGGAGTGCTGCTGCTAAGTCCTTTGAGTGGGACACGACTGCTAAGTCATTTGGGTCGATCACGACTGAAATGCCTTAGCAGCAGCGCTCCTCTGTCCATGGGGTTTTCCAGGCAAGACTCCTGGAGTGGGTTGCCATCTCCTTCTCCAGGGGATTTTCCAGACCCAGGGATTGAACCCACGTCTGCTGTGTCTCCTGCTTTGTGGGTGGATTTTTTACATGCTGAGCCACTGGGAAATGGGAGTTAGGATTTCAACATACGAATTTTGGACATGGACATTCCATCCACAGCACTGGCTATTCTAATACAGTTATGACCTGTGCGTAGAAAGCAACCATCGCTTAGTGGAGGTAAAGTGCATCTTGTCCAGCAGTCCTTTCCTAGTAGTGTCCATTCTTAGACTCCTGCAATGGCATTAGGTAGGATGTTTGTTCTATGACCACATCACACTTCACTAAAGACTAATGGGCAACTAAAAAATGCATGTGATATGCTGAGTTTTTTTTACATACACACATGGAGAGGTGAGTGATTACGAAAAATTTCACAAATAACTAACAAGTTCATAAAGTGGAATAGACATTCCCAAGGCCACAGCCACCCTCCTGGTGAGTTAAACTAGTATATCTCTTAGAAGCAAGCAGACTTACCTTTTAGAATTGAATAGGTTTAGTTCTGTGCTACACAGCATACCACAGGAATTATGTATGCATGCCAAATCTTTTCAGTTGTGTCTGACTCCTGCCACCTCATAGACTTTCGCCCAGAAGACTCTTCTGTCCGTGGGACTCTCCAGGCAAGAATGTGTGCTAACTGCACAGTCATGTCTGACTTTACGACCCCATGGACTGTAGCCCACCAGGCTCCTCAGTCCATGGAATTCCCCAGGCAAGAATACTGGAGTGTGTTGCCATTTCCTTCTCCAGGTGATCTTCCTGACTGAGGGATCAAACCTAAGTCTCCTGCATTTCAGGCAGATTCTTTACCATCTAAGCTACAGGGAAGTCCCAAGAATTGGGACTTTCCCAGTATTCCCAGGCAAGAATACTGAAGTGGATTGCCATGCCCTCCTGGATCTTCCTGACTCAGGGATCTAATCCACATCTCTTATATCTCTTGGATTGGCAGGCGGGTTCTTTACCACTAGAGCCACCTTGGAAGCCCACGAGGATTATAACTCTGGTTAATTGCCGTATTTACATGTGTCAAGATCTTTAGGGCACTCCACAGTTCATTTGAATCTCCAACAAGTGGCCAAATGCCTCGTGAGCTAAACCTTTTAGAAAATAAAACCATACCACCTGCCGGGAAGATTTTATAGAGATACATTTATGGTTTTGACAGCCATATGGAGAAGGTGACTATATTTCTTGGTTAGTTTTCATTGCATGATATCCAGTATGAGGAACAAAGCCCGTTGTTCTCTGTATGTTATTGGTTCTGTGTGATGCTCTTTCCATAAAAGTTTTTCATCCATATTTTCCAGATGCCTGCTATAAGCCCTCTGACAAACTCTGTTTCTGCTTGACTATTTCAGCACTTTTATGTAATGGAAAATTTCATAAACACTTGCAAGAAATCTTTGTGCCCTTGGTTGTCCGCTACGTGGATCTCATGGAGTCCTCCATCGCTCAGTCAATTCACAGAGGTTTTGAGCAAGAGACATGGCAGCCGGTCAAGTAGGTATCTTGCAATAGTGTCCACAGAGCCCCTGTCTCTTCTATCCTGCCCTTATGACTTTACACATGGCCATCTGTAGTTATTGCTTATGGTGGTCCCTTCCCACGTTGTTTGTTTCTTTACAGGAATATCGCCAACAGTCTTCCCAATGTAGCTCTTCCAAAAGTTCCAAGTCTGCCTCTTAATCTTCCACAGATTCCTAGCTTTTCTACTCCTTCGTGGATGGCTTCTTTATATGAGTCCACGTGTGTATCCCTCACTTCTTTCCTGGTGGTGTGTTAGCTGGTGCATGGCCTGGGCTGTGTTCTGTGCAAATGTGTTTAGATTGCATGGCATTTATCATCATTGGTTGAGGAATACTATGTTTTGGTTTTATTTGTTTGAGTTTTTGAAGCTATTAAGCTAAGCTTAGCATATCGATGATACATAATATAGATTTTTTTTTAAAGTACTCCCAGCTTTGATGTTCATATGTGATCTGTGGGGCAGGGTCATTTTGTGCCCTAGGTTGTGACTCTAGTCTAAGTGATATCACTGGAGTTTTCCATACTCAGGCAAGCAATGTGGTTAGTGCTGTGAATGTCCAGGATCCTTTGTTGGCTCCAGTTGTGTGATTTATCTTGTCTATGTAGAAAAACCTTTGTAAGAATAGTTTTAAGAACCCAATCTTTTCCTGCTTTTATCTTAGTCTCACCTTTAAAGAAACAATAATGCAGGTTGCAGAGAAGGGTTTGTCCTTTGTTTCTCAGTACCAGCAAGTCTTCTTTTGTCCTTTCATGTACCATTTGTTGCATCTTGTTATTTTTAAATAATCTTTATATTATTACAAACCATATTTATTAACTCCAGATTGTCACAAGCCTCCCTGTTGCAGAATTGGTAAATGAGAGTCATTACAGTGAAAAAGACGTGGGCTTTGAAATCGATCAGCCTTACTTTTAGATCCTTATTCATCATTAGCTTAGCTTATTCATCATTAAGTCTTCCTTAACCTCAGTTTCCTCAACTCTAAAATGGTTATGACATCTAATTTAAAGATGTTTTGGGGAGGATTTTTAAAAAACTGTGAAAAGAGCCTGGCACAGCCTAGGGTTTCCATAAATGATAACTACTATATAACTACAATCAACATTATGATTGTTATTACCATAATTATTATTACATTATCACCAATCATCATCATTACCCATAATGAATGGTTTCCAAAAGTTTGAGCCTCACAGAAATGAAATGAGCTCAGTAATAGCCCATGCTTTGCACAAGATCTCACATGAAGTCAGCTAGAAAAAAATAATAATTCAAAGAAGAAAATTAGCTACCATTAATTGAGATAGAGGGCCAAATTCTTTATCTTGGTTAAGCCTTGTGACAACCCTGTGAGGTAAATATCACTTTCCCCTGTTTCCAGTTAAGGAAACTAAGTCTTTAAGAAGTTAAAAGGCAGAACTTGTCAGTGTCTCAGAGCCAGCAAATGACAAGCTTTGAACCCACATTTGTATAAATCATCTTAAAAGATGCTCCTCCAAATCTCCCCCTGTCTATAAAATTCTGGCTTTTTTAGCTCTAGGAGTGAATGCCAGTAAGGTAAGTTTACTGCTGGCATTTTCAGGAAATTATCTCAGACTCCATTTTTCACATTTGGATTCTTTAACCTGTGATTAATACTTTTAGGGATAGGTCACTAATCAGAAGTAATTTTAAAATGAAAAAGTTATGAACAAATTGCAGGTTATACATGCCAGCTTGAGAGAAAACCTATTTACATTTTTCATCTATTTAATTGTAACAAACACTTGTTACCTTAATTACATTCCCAATTAAGCACATGTATCGTGTAGAATCATTCTGTAACAGGATCAAAGAACAGAAAACATATATCCATATTCCCTATAAGGGTTTATTTGTCACATATGATGAGAAAGTCCATTCTTGTTAGAATTCTGCCTTTATTATTTGGGGTTTTGTCTTAATGGTGGGTTTTGTTGCTGTTGTTTTGTTGAAAAATTAGAAGAAACAAATTTGCTTCTTTGCCAATTACATTCAATTACTCTTAAAACATCGTTCTTCTAATCTACCAAACTGCACACTGTTAAGTGTATCAGAGGATTTTGCTTCATGATTTTTTTTCACTTATTTTTATTATGTAAGAGGCAAAATGAAGAATTAACTATAGTGTTTTCTCAAACTTTTTTTTACAGCAGTGGCAGTATGGTTCTCTGGTTCTTTTGTTCAATGATACTTTGGGGGCACTGAATATTAAGGTTTGGAGACAGGAAGTGAAGAAAGTGCTGTGGGTAATGTTCACGGCTTTGCTGTGATTGCTCCCTTGAGAATTTATCTCTGAGGACATCTTGGCTAGTTGAGGAGATCCTGAGGAATTACTGGCAGAATGGGAGGAGGAGAGCAGAGTAGACTGGTGATGGAGCTGAGATGCTGAGGCGGTGGGGGAGCAAGAGCATAGAAAGAAGCCTTTAATTAGCCAGAGCAGGAGGTGATTGTTTTTAAGCTGACTAATTAAGATATGTTTAGCTAAACAATGTGGTTATTTAAAAGAATTTTTCTTTATAAAAGTTTTCCACCATGCCCTTGTGATAAATTAGTTTATCTTAAAATTTTTCTTTTACAAACCTGAAATATAAATTTCAGGTTAGTATATGTTGAATGTTGGAAAGCTAAGCAGAAATGAATCATACAGCAGTTTTTGTTTCTTTTTCTTTTGTTCTCTTTTATAATTAAGTTGCAGTATACATAGGACTGTTATTTTCAAATCATCTCTTTTCCTCTTACGCTGTACACTAGGTTAATGGAAAGTATATAATACTATCATTGGCCCAAATATTATATACTCTGACACAAATTACCTCCTTGCATGGTGTGAAAACATGGTCCCTAGAGTAACCTTACCATAGCAGTGAAGGCATAGCAGACCTTGGCTTCTTGGTTATATAGATGGAAGGACCTGAAATATATGATGTTGCTCCAACTTGAGAGCACCTTGTGTATCTTTTCTCTGTTGGACCATACCTTGTACTAAGTAAGGTTTAATTATGAGTGAGAAAAGGTCCAAAGCATTTCAAAATAGAGGCAAGATTTGCTTCCCTACCCAATCTATTATTTCATTCCCAGTACCTGTTTGACCTTTACCTGTAACTTTAAAAAAAAAAAGAGAGAGAGAGAGAAATTGAAAGCCCTGAAGGCAACATACGTGAAGACAAACAGATGACAGAAGCATATATGCATGAGTTGAGTAAAGCTTATAGTTGCCATCATATGGATTTTCTTGCATAAAACATACTTCTTTGAATTTCTAGGAGAAAATATGTATTTTATGTTTATCCTAGAGGTTGATAAAGAACATTTGTCTGTTCCTATGTATATAATTTTATTTTTTTCTTTAGTAAAGATCATTCCCCATTATTTGACCCCTTTTTATGACACTTTACTGCTGTATTTCTATTTTGTTCTCCTTGCCTTGCCTCATTCATTAAGAAGAAGTGAAAAGGGGAAATTAGGAAGTTGAGCAAAGAAAACATTGATCATTAGAGGTTTTATGTAGCATTTTTTTCACTGACAACAATTGATACAGAAAAAACAAACAAACAATGTATGGGTGATCCATGTAGCTAATAGTGGAAGTTCACAATGTTCGTTCTTCCTTTTTCTTCTAGCAATGGCTCAGCAACATCAGAAGACCTTTTCTGGAAACTTGATGCGCTGCAAATGTTTGTCTTTGATCTTCACTGGCCAGAACAAGAATTTGCCCATCACTTAGAGCAAAGACTCAAACTAATGGCCAGTGACATGATAGACGCCTGTGTCAAAAGGTAGACATATATTTTCAAGTTGCTCCTTACTCTGCCAAGCACCCAAAACACCACATTTCACCAAGTACCTTTTACATAACTGTCACAAGAAAGGTTTCAATATGTATAGCTTTCCCAAAATTTAAAAGACATTAAGTACTTTTGGCTAAGATCAAGTGGTGGCTCAGACGGAAAGTGTATGTCTACAATGTGGGAGACCTGGGTTCAATCCCTGGGTCAGGAAGTTCCCTGGAGAAGGAAATGGCACCCCACTCCAGTACTTTTGCCTGGAAAATCCCATGGACAGAGGAGCCCGGTGTCCATGGGGTCGCAAAGAGTTGGACACGACTGAGCGACTTCACTTTTTTAAGTACTTTGACCTAAACTCTGAGGATGAATGTACTTGATACAATTGGCCCACTACTTTTTTTCAGGTCTCCTAACCATTGCCGTTGGGGCTTCCCAGGTGGCGCTGATGGTCAAGACCCCACCTGCTAATGCAGGAGACATCAGAGAAGCGGGTTCAATCCCTAGGTTAGGAAGATCCCCTGGAGGAGGGCATGCAACTCACTCCAGTATTCTTGCCTGGAAAATCCCATGAACAGAGGAACCTGGTGGGCTACAGTCCATGAAGTCACAAGGAGTTGCACACAACTTAGCGACTAAACAATAAACCATTGCTCTCAGCCATAGTACCGATACCCATATTAACCCTTTCTGTTGTGCTTATTGTTATCTCTGGGGATGCTGTATTTTAAATCCCCAAGGCAATGCTTCCTGAGACATATGGAAGAGATCTGTTAAGTACTTTATGCATTATGTACTGTGTTCATGTGCTGTGAAATGACGTGGCAAACTTCAGTGATGATCATTGCCATCAATTGTTCTGTTTTCTGGTATTCTCTATCCACATCAGATGAGTTCCAGGTGTCCATTTACATTCTTCGGAACTTAACCAGAAATAAGTTATGAGGCTTTGAATTCTTCCACATGCACTTTCATTGTATGTAATACTTTTTACAAAATCAGCATTTCATCCTAATTAGCATTATTTTCCCCATTGCCTTTGTTCATGAGATATACAAGAGCAATGCAGGCAGCATATTGGAATAACAAATTCTGGTTGGAGCAACTGGATAATACTGAAATCTTCAAAGCAAGAAAAATTCTCTCTTTAAAATAATGTTTAATGGCTTTGTAAAGGAAAGCCATGAATTAGATTATTTAACGTTTAAAAAATATCAGGTTTGGCATCTGTGATTCTAATGTATCAAATCTATGGATATTCTTTGGACATTTTAGCAAAACCATTTACAAATCATCTATTATGCAGTTTCTTTAAAAAAAAAAAAAAAAACTAAATGCAACTTCAGCTGTTTGAAAGAGAAACTAAGTGACATAAAAGAATTATATTTCTGTGCTGCACATAAATTATGTGTTTTAGTTTTTCCCAAACTTGTCCTTTTTTTTTTTAATTTGGTAAACCCTCACACAAAGGATTTGTTCTGCTTTAATATACTACTTGGATACTCATGGAGACATCTAGTGTGTACTTTGAATGGAAAAACTTCACGGTTTCACTTAACTCTCTGAGTGAGTATCCAAGTAGTATCACAGTCTGATCTTTCATACAAGACACCTAAAAAGAAGAGCATCCCACCTCCCAGCTCCCAGGCAATGCCACACTCCGTATTTGCATGTTTTAAATTAGCATCTTGTAGTGTTGATTTCACTTTTAGAAATCAGCGGGGACATGTCAGATTTCTTACTCTGAATTCATGTTTTAATGAATAGAACAAGAACCGCATTCGAACTCAAGCTGCAAAAGGCAAGCAAAACCACTGACTTGCGCATCCCAGCTTCTATGTGTACAATGTTTAATGTGCTAGTTGATGCCAAAAAGCAAAGCACCAAGCTCTGTGCCCTGGATGGAGGACAGGAGGTAAGTGGATTGAATGTCACATGTGGTAATGTAGGGTGCCCTCGAAGAGAAGGACATGCTGTTTCCAGAAGTTTCTTACTTGACTAGATGAAAAAGACCTAGTTCCCCATACAAGTGTTTGAACATTCCTGTATTATAATAATGGAATGCCCCTTTATCCTTTGCTCTTATCTGTTTCTTCTTTTTAATACAAAGACTGACCATTGAATTTCAAATATACCTTTTAATGGCTTAGGTGTTGTGTATTTACATAAACCTTGCTTTTCACAAGCAAATAAGAAAGCTAGAAAGCTACTTGCTTTGTTTATACAAATATAGAGTATCCAGAGTTTGCATCCAAAAAACAGGCCACAGAAAATAGCCCATGAAATATTTTATTTACACAAAAGTTTCCTTTTTTTTTTAAAGATCAAGTAGAAATATACTGGAAAATTGGTCTTTGCTTTTTTCAATGAATACCCCATTGTTTCAATTTGATTTCTATTTTGTTTGTTTGGTTCTGTATTCAGAAATAGAGTTTATTTTACCCCATGATTTTATCTTTGTTGAGAGTGGTGATTGGGTGAAATGGATCTCTTTTTCTTAGATTATCTCTTTAAGTTAATATTTCATTGCATCTTTGTCCATTGTAATTACTTTTTCATCATTTCTTTATTTTTCCCTTATGTTCTCCTTCATCGTGTTTTATTTTCCTTCATGGCATGATCCAGTTTGATAGTCAGTGGGTAAGTTTCATTTAAAAAACACACACACACATTTTCATTTGAATTATTATTCTTGTAAGTGTACCTTTTTTATGTTCATCTTTTCAAATTAATATAATTCCATTTTCAGGATTTTGGTTGGTGTGTATGTGTATAATACTACATAGCAATACCCAAAGATGCATTAAAACACATGTAAATACTTTCACTTTAAATAATGTCATAGGGAATGTTTCTTCCCTGTTGAGCTGCAGAATCAACAGACTACTTTACAATTTTTTAAGATAAAATTATTTAAAACCAAGTGAATTCACCCTTCTTTAAATTCTAAATAAATTCAGAAGCAGAGTGATTATTAACATTTTTAGATGCATATGTATGTACTGTATACTTTGACTAACAGTATTAAAAGAATTTAGAGTTAGGGGCTATAGATGATATATAGCATATATACAGGGTAGCCTGTAAATTTTGAGGACCAGGAGGCCCTCTTAAGGTCACTCCATACAGAAGAACCCAGTTGTGAATTTCAGTGAGGGATATGCCCACTGTGATAACAGCCTTTCCTCCTACTGATGGTCTGGGATAGCACTATCAGCAGATTCAGAGAAGGGCAGGCCTGTGTCAGGAGCCTTTCCCCTTCCACACACAGGTTTTCTTAAGGTACCACCCAGAACCTTGGAGGAACATCGTTTGAAAACCCTTTGTACCTTACAGGATTGACTAGATTAAATAAATATTTTTTTTTAATAAGTCAAATGCTTGTGCTCTACGGATGTGTTAAATCTTACAAGTCTTAGAGTTGACACATGGGAGTCAAACTCAGAACCAACTGTTCACTGGGCTAACAGCTCTAATCCAAGCAGAAGGGCTTAGGTAACCACTAAGAGCATGAGGTTTCCCAGGTGGCGAGTGGTAAAGAATCCGCCTGCCAGTGCAGGAGATGCGGGAGGCGTGTGTTCAGTCTCTGGGTCGGGAAGATGCCCTGAAGGAGGAAATGGCAACCTGCTGCGGTATTCTTTCCTGGGAAATTCCATGGACAGAGGAGCCTGGGTACAGTCCCTGAGTCGGACACAGCTGAGCACACACACACAACACTACACAAAGAGGAGAAGAAGGTCCACTATTTTGAATGTCGTGCTTATTTAACCAAGAGACAGACATTAGCTATTTGGCCATAATTTGTATCCACGTATTTCATTCTTTGGAAATTTCAGGGGGAAAAAGTGTATGTCTAATACCACAGCATACAACCTTACACAGTAAGGAGCAGATACGTGTTATCGTGTGTTCAGTTTTATCATTCTCTGATCTCTTGAAACGTGATTTATTATCTCTAATTATCCGAATGAGTAGGCAGCTGGCTTGGCTATCAATGGCTCATAACCACCTTCTTGGTTTTCTATAGCCAGATGTAAACCTTTTATTGTCGCCTTGAGAACATTGTCTCTTTATACACATATCCATTTCTCATCAGGTTTATGGAATCATCTTGCCTCTTCCATTAATACTGGATTTATCCATTTGTTCTTTTTTTCACATACACTGCAGTACCTGACACACAATAGATACATAGTAAATGTTTGTTGAATGAGAAGACTGATTTTTTGTCACTGCTTTAAAAATCTTCAGTTATCCCCATTTAAAAAAAATCCTCCGCTGTAAGAAACAACTCACTCCAGTGCTGTGAAAGAAAAGCAGGCGACCACACAAATGACAAAACATTGTTGCATTGTCAAATGATTCTTTACATTAATAGGTAGATGATTTTGAAGAGTAGTCTGCTGTTGTTCATTATGTCTGCACCTGTACCTTCTCACCAGAGACAATTAGTTCCCCACAACTTTCACACAATTAATATACTTCAAAATGTGCAGGTGTAAAACCCATTAGCAACCCTGAAAAGTGGTAAACAAGAGTTTCCGTGCACAAGAAGTATTTTATACTTTGCTTTTAATCTCCAGGAAATATATACATGTAATTGCACAGGCCTTTCCTCTCTCTGTGTGTTTAAGACAAGTTTGGGGATGATTGCAAAGTGATGAATACATTACATGCATAGGTGAGCCCATGCATAGGACCCCACTATATAGCAAGCAACAAATTAAAGTTGTTGAAAACACTGGATTATTACACAATTTGGAAACTTATACAGATATATAGTATACTATGTAGGTAAACCTAGCAGATTTTATTTTTTCTAGATTTAAGGGAATTACCTCTGCACAATCTCTAGTAAATTTATCATATCATCATTGCTGGGACAAGAGCTTACCAACTCCTTACCCACAGTGAAGCCCCTTCTGGACTCCTGAATTATGATTCTGTTTTCTTATGTGGCATACGATGATGCAGACACTCTCAGCCACAGCCCGGAACAGCATTTAATGGAGTAATTAGAGATCGAATGATCTGCTCTTGTGACAGCTGTGTGTAATGAGTCAGCAATCTCATGCCAGGCCCTCAGGGACAGATATGGAGATCTGAAAACCATCAGTGCTTAGAAATCCTCATTATCCATCCCTGCAAAAGAGCAGATGACTGCATAGGCCTTCAGCAGTCATATGCTCTCAGACCCACTGTATATCATGGTCCATCCATTGAAAGTGAAAACACATTAATAGAACAACTCAGGGATCCCTACATACGTGGGATTTGTTTTCAATTGCAGTAAAATACTTCCATTTCCAAATCTAATAATCCAATACCTTTAAAATCATCCCAGCAGAAGGACCAAAATTTTTAAGAATGCTGGATTGCACTGGCATTTGGCTAGGCTTCATTTCTTACATGTCTGCATGAGAACAGTCAGGTGAGATGAGGATATTTACCCATGTGCCTGATATTTACCTGTGCCTGATCTGAATTCCCTGGGCTCCATGAAGTAAAAATTCCTCAGTCAGTCAGTCAGTCAGTCAGTCCAGTCGCTCAGTCATGTCCGACTCTTTGCAATCCCATGGACTGCAGCACACTAGGCTTCCCAGTCTATCACCAACTCCCGGAGCTTACTCAAACTCATGCCCATTTAGTTGGTGATGCCATCCAACCGTCTCATCCTCTGCCGTCCCCTTCTCTGCCCACCTTCAATCTTTCCCAACATCAGGGTCTTTTCCAATGAGTCAGTTCTTCACATCAGATGGCCAAAGTATTGGAGCTTCAGCAGCAGTCCTTCCAATGAATATTCAGAACTGATTTAATTTAGGATTGACTGGTTTGATCTTGCAGTCCAAAGGACTCTCAAGAGTCTTCTCCAACACCACAGTTCAAAAACATCAGTTCTTCGACACTCAACTTTCTTTATAGTCCAACTCTCACATCCATCCATGACTACTAGAAAAACCATAGCTTTGACTAGGTGAACCTTTGTTGGCAAAGTAATGTCTCTGCTTCTTAATATGCTGTTTACGTTGGTCATAGTTTTTCTTCCAAGGAGCAAGTTTCTTTTAATTTCATGGCTGCAGTCACCATCAAAGTTCATCTTAATCCAAGTGCAGAGTCACCTAATGGAGAAGCAGGTCACCAACAGTTTACTTTTGAGGTCAGTTATGGAGAGAATTCATCTAAGAATGATCTGGGAAGTACCAGTTTGTAGAATCATTGATCCAACTTGAAATATTCTGATATAAATTTTATAAGCTTTTATTGTTGCAGACAAAAACTTGGCAGGTTTTGAACAAAAATCTGGTCTGCTAATCTAAATGAAAACCCATCAACTTTAGCTTAGGAAATGTCCATGTTTCCAGATAAATTCTGTTCATACCTGTTTGGATCTCTTTGTGTGTTTATATTTGTCTTTGGAAACTATCTGGATCCCCTAATGAATAACTTTTTTCTAGGTAACTTTCTGTTACCTATATGTGGCATTTCTGGGTTATTCTCTTGCAGGGTATGTATGTAAAATAGGAATTCTGAAGCCACCTCCACATTTCCACTCAGAGTACTCCTAGACCACATCTGCTACCTGTACAGCTGGAGCAGACTCTGGAAGTTCCCAGCTGCTTTCAGATTTAGTGTTAGTGAAGTCAGAGCTGATCAGATAAACTGACAGCAGCAAACTGCTGCTCAGTCGCTCGGTCATGGCCAACTCTGCAGCCCCATTGACTGTAGCCCACCAGGCTCTTCTGTCCATGGAATTTTCCAGACAAGAATATTGGAGTGAGTTCCCATTTCCTACTCCAGGGGATTTTCCCAACCCAGGGATTGAACCCACTTCTCTTGTGTCTCCTGCATCAGTAGGAAGGTTCTTTACCATCAGCACCACCAAAATCTCATATTAAAAAAAAAAAACAAAAAACCTAGCAACCATTATACTATTTAGGTTTGTCCCCCAGGTACCATATTTAAAATGTATACTTTTTTTCCCCTCTTTTAAAATTATATACTTTTTAAATCAGAGTATAATTGATTACAATTGATTATAATTGATTACAAAAACTTACAATATTATGTTAGTTTTTGCTGTACGGCAATGCAAATCAGCTATAAATATACACATGTACCCTTTCTCTTGAGCCTCCCTCCCACCCCATTTCTTCCTTTTTAACTTGCTCTCTTTCCCTCCCTCTGCTTTTGGCTAGATTAAACATGAAAGAAAACAGCAGTCTAAAGGTGTGCATTATAGGAGAATTGGATGGCTCCTACAGCCTGCTTTTCCCTGCCTTTCAATAAAAAGGATATAAATGACCTCTTTAGTGGCTCATCTCTTGATTTTAAGAAATTGTCAAAAATCAGTGCAAGCCAAAAGTCAAATGTGTAGAAGCTCTGCTGTTCTATATCCAATAGCTTTCTGATGCCACTTCATTATTTTTTTAGTTAAAAATGAAAGTTATGGCAAAGAGAGATAAACATTGAGGATAAGGCATGCACAAGAAGATGAAACTTTGCAGCTTCAGGTGACTCTGAATGTTTTGTAGCACTTTCCATGTAGAGGAAGGAAAGTAGCTTGAAACCCGTCTCCTGTATCCGTTCCTCTTCTACCCCAAAGAGAAGCCTCAGTCTGCTATTTTTATTGCCTCCTGCTACACAGGCGCACTGCTACACAGTGGAGAGAGAAGGATATGAAAAGAGAGTGCCTGGAGGGGGAGCCAGCAGAGCTCATTTGCATAAGCTCCTCCACTGCCTTGTCAGCAGAACAGTTTCAGTTAGGAGGAGGGGGTTAGTGGGGAGAGGGAAGTGCTGTTTTTGTACCTGCACCTCTGGGGTCTTCTTGGTCATCTCAACTACCAGCCAGGTTTTTAGGCCAGGTTTTTTAAGCTCTTCCTCTTCTACCTTGCTTTTCTTTGTTTTGTTGTTTTGTTTTTCCTTTTCCTTCTCTTCAAGCTGTTCTGAAAGCAAAAAAAAAAAAAAAAAAACCAAAACCTACAGCAGTAGTAATCCACCCTCTGGGCGAGTACAAATTTGGGGATCAGTAAGGCTTTAGGTGAGACAGACACTTAGTATTTTCTTTCCCTGAGTGAAAAATACTTGCCTAGAAAGTTCCCTGTTCATATAGGTGTGCTTAATTTAAGACCTCTTCTCAACACACACACATACGCACAGGCATACACACACACTCAAGCAGGAAAAGAAAATTCCCGTGCTCCAAAATTCTGCCTCCTCTCTTCATTATTTATGCAGGTAGATGATGGCTTGTCGCTTTGAAAGCCTGTCGGGGGACCTCATTCCTGCGTGTTCCAGAACAGACCTAAGTTGATGTTTTGTTCTGTGTGGAAACTTTGAGACATGTTTTCAGAAGGAAAAATAGCTTTCAAAAACTCACATCTTTGGAAACCATTCAACCAGCAGCTGTTAAGTTGGTCTAATGTTTATACTGACCTGAGTACTTTTACTCCATGCATTATGTTAGCTGTTCCAAGAAGCCTTGAACCATCAAGATAGGGTTAGTCTTTACAAGTCACATTTTCTGTGAAGTGGCTATTGCGGACAATCAGCCGTCAGATAAATGCTTCTAAAGGAAGAATTACTGTTTCAATGAATGTGCCTTCACACGCCGCCGAAGCCAAAGCTCCTGCTAATTTAAGAAGAGAACTCTCTAGTAATCTCTAAAGAAGGCAAAAAATAAAGAGTCTTTCAGGTTTATTTTAAATACATCTTTTTTTTGCATTTACTTAAAGGCATCATTTTCATGAGGAAGCAGTAAAAAAAAACTATGGGGAGTGAGTGCTGTTTCATTGTACCTTTTATGGCCTATTAATTTGTTACCATCTATCACCTTTGTTGATGAAATTTTAATTTTGCCCTTGCTTGAGCATATTGTAAGAATTGTATAAACTGCGGCTCCCCATGCTGACAAAAAGGTCCTTTCAGCGAGAACAATTGGGAGCTCATTTTATTTCTAGAACACATTTAAAATAACTTATGAATGAGAGTTGTCAGACATGAAATGCTGTATTAATTAAATCTTTTTCCAGTCTTTTTGCTTCTCCAGCTAAACCAACCCTTTAGAAAAATACTCAGCCACCTTAATTATAGAGGAGAAGACAAAAAGTATCCTTCACATTCCTCTGTCTGAATAAGAATAAGAACTCAATTCATCTGTATAATAACCCCATTAGCTGCTTAACTCAACAGAGCACATGGGAAAATTTTCAAACCCCACAATGTAAAAAGTGTTGATTGGTGGATCATTTTCAAGGTTTTGTTCTTCTAAGGTGCAAATGGTCATTTTGTGTAAATCTGATATGTCATAACTAGTAGCTTTAAAGCCTTTATGCCTAATGACAAATAAGTTTTGTGTCCACTTCAACTAATGCATCTTTGTCTTTTAATATCTAGCAGCAGTACCATTCCAAAATAGATGATTTGATTGACAACACTGTAAAAGAAATCATTTCACTCCTAGTTTCAAAGGTAAGGTATTCTTTATATAATTTTCAACTGTGAATTTTTAGAAATGTGTGTCTTAGGTTTCAAAATACCTGATTGAAAAAAAAAAAAAACAAAATACCTGATTGAGAAATAACTTTAAGGTAGATGTGAAAAAGTTCGTATTTTAAGAAAAATTAGGATCAAATTATGAACGCTTTTTGTCAGTAACTTTTGGGTTTTTGTTTATGATTAATTTTGGCTTTTTTTTTTTTTCAGTTGTCCTTCTAAAAATAACTCTCTTGTCTAGTAACCCCTTACCCTTTCACACTTACGTTCTCTTACTGTTTGTCTCTAGGGATGAGTTGAGTGGCCATCAGTTCTTGGAATTAGCTTGTTGGTTGTGGTGGCTGCACGGGGACTCTAGAACCAGTCTCATAGGTTAGACAAAGGCTGACAGGGTGATGTCTGAGGTTCTCCACTCCCAGAGGCCTCCCACAACTTCCTTCAGATATCTTTGACAAAAGCTATGATCTTGACTTGTATAAGTAGTGATGAAGCGTCAGTGAGTGTTCCATTTAAAATTCCACTAACAGCTCCCCTGATGGTCAGATGGTAAAAATCTGCCTGCAATGCAGGAGACCTGGGTTCAAACCCTGGGTCAGGAAGATCCCGTGGAGAAGTGAATGGCAACCCACTCCAGTTTTCTTGCCTGGAGAATCCTCATAGACAGAGGAGCCTGGTGGGCTACAATCTATAGGGTCGCAAAGAGTGGGACACGACTGAGCGACTAGCACTAAGGTGGAACATTCTGCCATAGGTGACATTTGAGATCAGGGTCTGATAGGAAAAGAGATGGACAGCCTGAGAGCCTGGGGAGCTGAAAGAGTGAGGAAAGAGGATTGATGGGTCCCTGAGGGGCACTTTCATAAGAAGAGATACTTGATTGAAGAACCCCAGATCAGACTTCATAAAACAATTAAAAGTATATACGGAATGCGAAAGAATAAAAAAATACAAAGGAAAAGCCACCTTCAATTCAGTAAACAGACATAGGACATGTTGTTTACTTTTTCAACGTCTTTATTGAATTTGCTACAAGGTTGCTTCTGTTCTGTTTTGGTTTTTTAGCCACAAAGTATGTGGGTTCTTAGTTCCCCAACCAGGGATCAAATTCACACTTCTTGCACTGGAAGGCAAATTCTTTACCGCTCTTCCACCAGGGAAGTCCCAAGTACATGTTGCTTAGAAAAGAAAAGATAAAGATGCCCAATAAGCATGAAAAATGTTAAGCCTCATTAATTTAAGCAATACCAAAAAACTACAATTTACATAATATTTTCTTCTAGAAATTAGCACAGACGTTTTTAAGCTATCACTTGATTTTAGAAAGGTCAAATGGACACTCACATTTTCTGTATATGGAGGTATAAATGGCTACAAACTTTCTAGAAGATAGTTTAGAACTCTATCGAGTACACTGATGCCCATTCACCTAAAATCCTTTTTGTATTTTTTTCTTACTACCCAGAGAGAGACACAAAATTTATATACATTAATAGTTGTCACGTTATTTCTAATTAAAAACTGGCATCAACTTTAATCTCTAACATGAGATCAGTGGTAAATTATAGGACATCTGTATTAAGAAAGTTTGCTTTCAAAGACTATAATATTAAAGTTTCATAATACAGGGTTAAATGGGAAAAAAGCTGAATATTTAGAAGTGGAAACTATGATCTGAACTGTTATCACATACAGAAAAGACAGATAAACCTGAAAATGTCAACAGAGCTTTTATCTGGGTGGTGGGATTCTAGTTAATTTGAGGGTATGGAGGATTTCTTAGAATTTATTTTGTGTGTTTTCCAAATTCTCTGGTAGCAGGTCTTCAGGTGTAAAAAAGTCATAAAGAAAAATGATTTTGGAATAACATCACCTCCCATTTGTTCCTGCTCTGGTGGCTTTCACCCCAGAAATACCTGCACTGGCAACACTCACTCACCAACAAGGGCAAAGGAGAAGAGTTAACAGGAAACCCTCTGGCAGGTTGGGGAGGAGGTGAACCGCAGGAGAATGAAGCTCCTAGAGGAAGAACCAGGAGGTTTCTGCCCTCCCAGGAGTCTAGCCAGCCACTTTTAGCAGCAGTGTGCTACCAGCCCGCCAAAGGGACATAGTTAACAGAGTACCTTCATTGTCTGTGAGCCATCCAGGGAAATTTTATCCAGATGGAGCCTCACTATCAGCACACTTCTGTGGAAGTTGTCTTTCGTGAGAACGATACGTAAAGGGAGCTACTGAAGTGCAAGGGCTTCCCTGGTGGCTCAGAAGATAAAGAAGCTGCCAGATCCCTGGGGGAAGGAAATGTCTACCCACTCCAGTATTCTTGACTGGAGATTTCCATAGACAAAGGAGCCTGGCAGGCTATAGTCCACGGGGTTGCAAAGAGTCAGACACGACTGAGTGACTAACATTTTCACTTTACTTTTTTTTTCATGCAGTTCATAGGGCTTATCAGGTGGCGCAGTGGTAAAGAATCTACCTGACAGTGCAGGAGACATAGGTTCAACCCCTGGGTCAGGAAGATCCATCCCCTGGAGGAGGAAATGGCAACCCACTCCAGTATTCTTGCCTGGAGAGTCTCATGGACAGAGGAGCTTGGCAGGCTGCAGACCATGGCATCACAAAGAGTCAGGCATGACTGAGCACACACTCACACACATGGCAATTCGTAAAGGTTTAAATAGGTAACAAGGCAAAAAGACAGTAATTAGTTTTGGTTTGGGGAGGAGGGGGTACAGAAAAGGCAGGCAGGGCTGCACATCATCTCTGCATTTGTTTCTGGCAACGTAAGAAACCTAAATTTTTCTATATCAAATGCATTTGGATAATCACAAAACTAGCGTATTTGACTCAGGAAATGGTGTTCCAGAGATCAGCACTGTCCTCTAGAACTGTCTGCGATGATACAAATGTTTATCCTGCACCATCCAGTATGGTAACATGTGGGTGTGGAGCACTTGAGACATGGCTAGTGCAACTGAGGAATTGAAATTTTCATTTTAATTCATTGTAAATAGCCTATTGAAACTAGCTATTAATGTTATATTTAGAAATCAGGTCTAGATTGTAGTTATTCTCTATGGATCCTTTCTCCTATAGTCAAATAGCACTTTTAAATAATCTTTAGTTTAAAAGTAAAAAATAAAATTCATTTGGTAGTTTGGGCAACCATCTTATTTAAAAATGCTATTTGCTCAAAGATGACAATAAGTAGTAAATTTTGTATCATTAAGCAAAGATAAATTATTGCAATTCTGTTATACAATCCTTAAATGCTAACGTGCCAAAAAATTGCCTGAGAGCTTTTTAAAATCCAGATGCCCAATTCTGTTTTCCAGAAGTTTTGGAAGAAGGACAGCATTGTGCATGTTTAACCACTCATCATAGTGATTTTGATGTAGGAGTTTCTGAGTCAGACTTTGAGAACCACTGCTCTGATGACCCTGCCCCTAGGTGGCTATATAAATTACCTTAAGACTAAAGTATATTTAAAAATAAGACAGCTCCTAAGATATTGTATTCCCATTTGTTTTCACCAAAGAAGAAATTATTTTTTGAGAGAGATATTTATGAAGTACCTACTGAGAAAGAGTGACTATATCTGTATTATTTAATTCAAACTGCACACATAGCACCTAGGAAATAGGTGGGCTTACCCTATTTCACAGATAGAAATCTATTCTTCAAACCAGCAGGGTAAACTAACCAGAGTCACACACCTAATAAGTGCAAAGCTTTGAGTTTCAGATTCCCAATCCAATGCACTTGCTGGTTCCAGATCTGCAGAAAATCAGTAAAAAACAAAAGACTGTGAAAATTAAAATATGTAGCTTCTACATTGATGATCTTTATGAACAGCAAATTCTAAGAGATCTGTCCTAGACTTTTTATACCATATTATTTCAGTATTGTAGAAATTCAATATAAAGTAGATTAATAAAATAGTGAATTCCTTGTATCCCAAATGTTTCTTTCCATACTTTAAGTTGTCTGTGCATATGGATAAATACATTTATTACATATGGATGAATAAGAAGTAACATATCCTTCTTTTTATCTCCTTTCTTCAATTCTACTTCTGCATCCTCTTCTTATCCACATGTCTTCACAAATATTTTGAGATGTCCCATGGCTGTTAATCACATGTAACACTCAGCAGCATATGTCCTACCTACACACCCATTTTTCATGCCTGGAAAAGATCTCGGCTTTCCATCCTTGGGTTCTCTCCACCTAGCTGCTAAATGGTGGTCTTCTTGACTTTCCATCTATGCTTTTCTTTTGAACTCATTCCATACATTTCTGTGACTTTCCCACTTCCGGTTTAACTATATGCTGATGGTTCCCTCAGCATATAGGGAAACTCCTCTCTCTGAGAGGTAGTATGGAATCTTGCTGCAAAGCCCAGCTACAGGCCTGAGGAGTTTAATGTATTCATCCTAAGAGCAATGAGAAGTCATTGAAGGGTTGGAGTGGTAGAGAGCAGCAGTAGGGAATTAATCATATTTATTTGCATTATAAGATGATTCATTTGATTGTGCACAGCAAATTGATTGGGAGGGAGTAGGAAGGAGATTGTAACATTGGTCTCTGTTGGACTAATCCAAAGACATTTAAAATATACAATGGGTAGAGCACTAAAGACTGAATGTGTCCTCCCACAATTCATATATTAAAACCTAGTCCTCAGTGTGGTGGTATTTTAAGGTGGTATACTTGGGAGGTAATAAGGTCATGAGGTTAAAGCCCTCATAAATGGGATTAGTTTCCTTATATAGAACACCCCACAAAGCTCCCTAGTCCTTTGTCAGGTGAAAACACATCCAGAAGATATCATCTGTGAACCATGAAGTGGGTCTCATCAGACATTAAATCTGCCAGCACCTTGATTGCTTCCTTCTCAGCCTCCAGTTCAGTTGCTCAGTCATGTCCAACTCTTTGCAACCCCATGGACTGCAGCAGTCAGGCTTTCCTGTCCTTCACCATCTCCTGGAGCTTGCTCAAACTCATGCCCATCAAGTCAGTAATGCTATCCAACCATCTCATCCTCTGTCATCCCCTTTTTCTGCCTTTAGTCTTTCCCAGCATCAGGGTCTTTTCCAGTGAGTCAGCTCTTTGGATCAGGTGGCCAAAGGAATGGAGTTTAAGGATCAGCATCAGTCCTTCCAATGAATATTCAGGACTGATTTCCTTTAGGATTTACTGGTCAGATCTCCTTGCAGTCCAAGGGACTCTCAAGAGTCTTTTCCAACACCACAGTTCAAAAGCATCAATTCTTCAGTGTTCAGCTGTCTTTACTGTCCAACTCACATCCATACGTAACTACTGGAAAAACCATAGCTTTGACTAAGAGACTTTCCTGGAGTTAGAGCTCCACCTCACAACCAAACATGCTGTTGTAACTTGTAACTCCTAGCAAGGCTAGGCACTCCCATGCCTGCCAAGCTTGGGGTCTAAGTAAAAGTACATAGTAATGGCATGAATCACAAGTCCATTGAAAGTCTATGATCCAACAGATTATGTTAGTAGCTCTGATTCCCCATGCAATTACAGAATGGTCAGAGCCCAGGAAAAGGTAACCAAGAAAGGAAAGATCAGTCCACACACTGTGCCCACCTCTGGCCGCTCCACTAGCAGGGACCTTGAGTATCTCTTGGCACTGGCAGTTCGGTATAAAGCCCTGACCAGGCTCCCCTATTAAGGGCTGCCTTCAGTCATTACGAGGCACCACAAAACCACAGAGCAGGACCTAACAGAAGCAGAGCTATTAAGAAGCAGTGGAAGGAATACACAGAGAACTTCACAAAGAAGATCTTCACAACCCAGATAATCACAATGTTGTGATCACTCACCTAGACCGAGACATCCTGAATTGTGAAGTCAAGTGGGTCTTAGGAAACATCACTGCAAACAAAGCTAGTGGAGGTGATGGAATTCCCATTAAGCTATTTAAATCCTAAAAGATGATGCTGTGAAAATGCTGCACTCAATATGCCAGCAAATTTGGAAAACTCAGCAGTGGCCACAGGACTGGAAAAGCTCAGTCTTCATTCCAGTCCCCAAGAAAGTCAATGCCAAACAATGGTCAAACTACCACACGATTGCACTCAGTTCACATTCTAGCAAAGTGATGCTCAAAATTCTCCAAGCCAGGCTTCAACAGTACATGAACCGTGAACATCCAGATGTTCAAGCTGGTTTTGGAAAAGGCAGAGGAACCAGAGATCAAATTGCCAACTTCCGTTGGATCATCGAAAAAGCAAGAGAGTTGCAGACAAACATCTACTTCTGCTTCATTGACTATGCCAAGGACTTTACCTGTGTGGATCACAACAAACTGTGGAAAATTCTTAAGAGATGGGCATACCAGACCACCTGACCTGCCTCCTGAGAAATCTGTATGCAGGTCAAGAAGCAACAATTAGAACTGGACATGGAACAGACTGGTTCCAAATCGGGAAAGGAGTACATCAAGGCTGTATATTGTCACTCTGCTTATTTAACTTATATGCAGGGTACATCATGAGAAACACTGGGCTGGAAAAAGCACAAGCTGGAATCAAGATTGCCAGGAGAAATATCAATAACCTCAGATATGCAGATTACACCACACTTAAGGAAAAAAGTGAAGAGGAATTAAAGAGCCTATTGATGAAAGTGAAAGAGGAGAGTGAAAAGGTTGGCTTAAAACAGCATTCAGAAAACTAAGACCATGACATCTGGTCCCATCACTATATGGCAAATAGATGGGGAAACAGTGACAAACTTTATTTTAGGGGGCTCCTAAATCACTGCAGATGGTGACTGCATCCATGAAATTAAAAGACACTTGCTCCTTGGAGAAAATCTATGATCAATCTAGACCACATATTAAAAAGCAGAGACATTACTTTGCCAACAAAAGGCCACCTAGTCAAAGCTATGGTTTTTTCAGGAGTCATGTATGGATATGAGAGTTGGCCTATAAAGAAAGCTGAGCACTGAAGAACTGATGCTTTTGAACTGTGGTGTTGGAGAAGACTCTTGAGAGTCCCTTGGACTGCAAGGAAATCCAACCAGTCCATCCTGAAGGAAATCAGCCCTGAATATTCATTGGAAAGACTGATGTTGAAGCTGAAATTCCAATATTTTAGCCACGTGATGCAAAGAACTGACTCATTTGAAAAGGCCCTGATGCTGGGAAAGATTGAAAGCGGGAAGAGAAGGGGACAACAGAAGACGGGATGGTAGGATGGCATCACTGACTCAATGGACATGAGTTTGAGTAAACTCTGGGAGTTGGTGATGGACAGGGAGGCCTAGCGTGCTGCGGTCCATCGGGTTGCAAAGAGTCGGACACAACTGAGTGACCGAACTGAACTAAAGAACTTGACTATATGGATCTTTGTTGGCAAAATAATGTCTCTGCTTTTCAATATGCTGTCTGGATTGGTCATCCCACTCCAGTACTCTTGCCTAGAAAATCCCATGGATGGAGGAGCCTGGTAGGCTACAGTCCATGGGGTCACAAAGAGTTGGACATGACTGAACGACTTCACTTTCCCTTTTCACTTGCATGCTTTGGAGAAGGAAATGGCAACCCACTCCAGTGTTCTTGCCTGGAGAATCCCGGGGACGGGGGAGCCTGGTGGGCTGCAGTCCATGGGGTCGCACAGAGTCGGACATGACTTAGCAGCAGTAGCAGCAGGTTGGTCATAGCTTTTCTTCCAAGGAGCAAGCGTCTCTCAATTTCATGGCTGCAGTCACTGTCTGCAGTGATTTTAGAGCCCAAAAGATAAAGTCTGCCACCGTTTCCATTATTTCCCCATCTATTTGCCATGAAGTGATGGGACCGAATGCCGTGATCTTAGTTTTCTGAATGTTCAGTTTTAAGCCAACTTTTTCACCCTCCTCTTTCACTTTCGTCAAGAGGCTGTTTAGTTCTTCTTCACTGTCTGCCATTTTTCTTTTTTGCATTTCTTTTTCTTGGGGATGGCCTTGATTACTGCCTACTGTACAATGTCATGAACCTCCGTCCATAGTTCTTCAGGCACTCTGTTTAACAAATCTAATCCCTTGAATCTGTTTGTCACTTCCACTGTATGACTGTAAGGGATTTAATTTAGGTTATACCTAATGGTCTAGTTGTTTTCCTACTTTCTTCAGTTTAAGTCTGAATTTGAAAATGAGGAGTGATGATCTGAGCCACAGTCAGCTCTCAGTCTTGTTTTTTGCTGGCATCTAGAGCTTCTCTATCTTCATCTCCAAAGAATGTAATCAATCTGATTTTGGTATTGACCATCTGGTGATGTACATATGTAGAGTTATCTCTTGGATTTTTTGGAACAGAGTGTTTGATATGACCAGTGTGCTCTCTTGACAAAATTCTAATAGGCTTCTCCATGCTTCATTTTGTACTCCAAGGCCAAACTTACCTGTTACTCCAGATAGCTCTTGTCTGCCTACTTTTTCATTCCAGTCCCCTATGATGAAAAGGACAGTTGGGTTTTTTTTTTTTGTTTTTTTTTTTTGGTGTTAGTTCTAAAAGGTCTTATAGCCTCCAGACTGTGAGAAATTATTGTTGTTTGTAAGCCATCCCGTCTACCGCATTCCGTTACAGCAGTCTGAGCAGACCAAGACAAGGGGTTAGTATGGGGAGAGAAAGAAAAACATTGAGGATTCATCCAGGTTTATAGCCTGAAGCAGGAGATGGATGTTGATGTCTTTCAGTGATGCGGGATGCCCTGGGAGAGGAACAGATTTAGAGGAAAAGACAGTGATATCAATATCAGCCATTTGGGAGCTGAGCTGCCTCTGAAATACTAGAAGGAGGAGATACCAAGGGAACATTCAGGTATTTAGGTATTTGGGGCTGAAATTCAGAGGAAGGATATGGGATTGAAATACTGATGTAATCATAAGATGTCAGCTATTGGAAATATCAGTAACTGCTATTCTCAAGCATATGTGTTATAACTGTGATCTGCAGGGATCCCTGTGGAAGATGTGGAGAGATGAAAACCACCTTAAAACAAAAGCAAAAGCTTCTAGGGACTGCCCTGTCAGTACAGTGTTTAAGGGAGAAGGCAATGGCATCCCACTCCAGTACTCTTGCCTGCAAACTCCCATGGACGGAGGAACCTGGTAGGCTGCAGTCCATGGGGGTGCAACGAGTCAGACAGAACTGAGTGACTTCACTTTCACTTTTCACTTTCATGCATTAGAGAAGGAAATGGCAACCCACTCCAGTGTTCTTGCCTGGAGAATCCCAGGGATGGCGGAGCCTGATGGGCTACCATCTGTGGGGTCCCATAGAGTCGGACACAACTGAAGTGACTTAGCAGCAGCAGCAGCAGCACAGTGTTTAAGACTGCGTGCTTCCAATGCAGGGGACTTGGGTTCAGTTCCTGGTTGAGAACTAAGATCCCAAATGCTATGTGATATGACCGAAGAAAAAGTTTCTAGCCAGGAAAGGACTTAGATAATTTTTACCAAGAAAAAAATGAAGGCAGGAACATTAAGTCTTGCCAAGGAAAGCATACAAGAAATGCTGCATTTATTGCTACCGTATATTGTTGTTGTTGTTCAGTCACTAAGTCATGTGTCCACCTCTTTAGCACCCTGTGGACTACAGCATGCCAGGCTTCCCTGTCCTTCACTATCTCCTGGAGTTTGCTCAAAGTCATGTCCATTCAATCCATCTTATACTCTGTCGTCCCCTTCTCCTCCTTCCCTCAATCTTTCTCAGCGTCAGGGTCCTTTTCAGTGAGCCAGTTCTTCGTATCAGGTGGCCAGAGTAATGAAGCTTCAGCTTCAGCAACGTGAATAATCAGTGTTGATTTCCTTTAAGATTGGTTAAGTCCAAGGGACTCTCAAGAGTCTTCTCCAACACCACAGTTCAAAAGCATCAATTCTTCAGCAGTCAGCCTACTTTATAGTCCAACTCTCACATCCATACATGACTACTGGGAAAACTGTAGCTTTGACTAGACAGACCTTTGTTGGCAAAGTGACGTCTCTCCTTTTTAATACACTATCTAGGTTTGTCACAGCTTACATTAGAATTAACTCAGACAAACTGGGAGTTCAGGAGAGCTAGACTTCATTCCTGCTTCATGCTACCAACTGGGTCTCCTTGCATGACTGTTTCCTCATCAAAAAAGCAGGAGCATTGGATGAGAAAAATATCTACAGCCTTTTCACAGTCTAAAGCAAAGATCCTTATGTATGCTTGTGTGTGGAGGCCTTGGGGGCCTGCATCTTTTCTGCCCAAGCTCTCGAGTTCCATAGCACACATGATGGGCTAGAGTTAGAAGACAGCCCTGAGATCACGTAGCAGGGGCTTTTCAAGCTTTTTTTTTTTTTTGATTGACTCTTTATTTTTTTTTAATTTTTATTTTAACTTTAGTTTACTTTACATTACTGTATTGGTTTTGCCAAACATTGACATGAATTCACCACGAGTGTACATGAGTTCCCAAACATGAATCCCCTTCCACCTCCCACCCCATACCATCTCTCTGGGTCCTCTCCTTGCACCAGTCCCAAGCATCCTGCATCCTGCATCGGACAGCGACTGGTGATTCATTTCTTGCATGATAGTATACATGTTTCAGTGCCATTCTCCCATCTCATCCCACCCTCTCCCTCTCTCTCTCTCCCAGAGTCCAACAGTTCACTCTATAGATCTGAGTCTCTTTTATTGTCTCGCATTTTTATATTTGTTGTCAAGCATTTTTATAATGTCTGTAACATATTTATGTATACTTTTATGATGTGTGTGAGATACATCAATATTTAATGTCTTCAAATATGTCTTAGATGGTGGTTGTTCAGTCACTAAGTCATGTCCAACTCTTTGTGACCCCGTGGACTGCAACCTGCCAGGCTCCTCTGTCCATGGGATTTCCTAGGCAAGAATGCTGGAGTGGGGTGCCATTTCCTCCTCCAGGGGTTCTTCTCGACCCAGGAATCAAACCCTGGTCTCTTGCATTGGCAGGAGGATTCTTTACCACTAGTGCCACCTGGGAAGCCCACAAATACATATATATACACATACACATGAAGACCTATTCTTCTTGATAACCTAGAATATTTTCCCCTGTATTTCCTTTAAGAGGGACAGAAGACAGATCTGACCTGTCTGGATGTTATAATTAAAATATCTTCTCCCCCAACCCTAACGCAACCTGATTAAGTCAGCTATTTTTTTTATTTGTTTGTTTATGTATTTTTGGCTGTGGCATGTCTTCATAGCTTTACATACACAAAAGAAAATGATTCTTGCTGCTGCTGCTGCTGCTAAGTCGCTTCAGTTGTGTCTGACTCTGTGCAACCCCAGAGACGGCAGCCCACCAGGCTCCTCTGTCCCTGGGATTCTCCAGGCAAGAACACTGGAGTGGGTTGCCATTTCCTTCTCCAATGCTTGAAAGTGAAACGTGAAAGGGAAGTCGCTCAGTCATGTCCGACTCCTAGCGACCCCATGGACTGTAGCCTACCAGGCTCCTCCGTCCATGGGATTTTCCAGGCAAGAGTACTGGAGTGGGTTGCCATTGCCTTCTCCAAATGACTCTTAAACCCTGTTAAAACCCAACAGGAAATTTAAACCCATATGCCGTGTGGCACACTGCAAGTTTCATTGTACCAGTCACTTCAGTGTGCCTTCATCTTTAATTTCCCTGAGGGTGTACGTGATGAGGCAGAGTTGGTAATCACCCAGGCAGAGTTTAGGTGCTCAGTATTATTCCAACAAACCCAGTAAATGACATCCACAATAAAGAGCAGGGAAACAAAGAGATTACAGGGTTTCATTCCCACCCGATGTTCTCAGGAGAACAGAGCTCAAGGCAATCTGTGAGTATTTATATACTCCCTGAGCTGTACAGAGAAGGTTCACAGGAAGCAGTTAAAGACACAGCAACTAAATGCAGCATTTAACTGGATTTTTTTGGATTCTTGCAGCTTTACACAATTAAAAGCCAGGTGGAAACTATATCGCTGTTAGTCAACATTGATGTTAATAGATGTGGGGTTTTACAGTAGCTCTTCCACCACATGTGCCTTGACAAAGAAAACCTTCCTGTTGGAACCATATGGCTCACCTGGTTGGTCCCAGGGGGCCAGTCACTGCTCACTGCCATGTAAGCACTTAGCGTCCCTGCTGTATGGGGCCTCCCCCAGGACCATTTGGAGTAGGAAGGATCCCAGGGAGAGACTCTGCCCTGTTTTTAAAATGGAGGCCAAGAATTCTGTGACATGCGTGCAGCAGAACCAGCCATCCACACATTGGACTTAGTGGGGTATAACCTGGTGCTGCTTCATACTCTAAAGAAAGGACAAGCTAGACAGGCTGCCATCTGCCACAGTGGGGAAACCTGCCTGCGGGTCATCTGCTAATGGACTTCCCCCAATCTTGTTTTAGCCACTCCATTTCAACTATCCTGCTCAGGTCCCAAGTTACCATGTGAATGAAGCTTACCCACTATCCTGCGATGGAAGTCAGTTTCAGTTACACTGTTTGTCCTTCATCACTTCCTGCCTTGCCTCATGACCAACTGTATACATCTCTTTCTCTCCTGCTACTTTGTATGTTCCTGGAGGGAAGGTTCTAAGATTCATTCTTTCTGTATTTCCCATATTAGGTGCTCAGCAATACTAACCAAATAGTGTCTATTGAACACTTATTATATACCAGGCACATTACTGTCACATCATTTAATTATTACAACTTACTAATGTGATGATAAAAAAAAACAGAGCTTTGGAGCCAGACCACCTCTGTATCCAAAGCCTCCCTCCTCTACCATCAGGCCCAAGACCTTGAAACAGTATTCCGACCTGGGTCTTCTGACTTACGGTGTCAACTGTATCCTGCCTCCACAGATATCATTTCATCGAATAAGACCCATTCTCTCATAACCAAATTTATTACTTCTCCTTACCACTGAACACCCCAAGGTTACCCCCACTAACTTGTAACTTAATATTTGTAGGTTTTTAGACATATAATCCCTAGTGATTTAGCTAATCATACCAATAATATTCATTCTTTACATCTCTTAGTGTGTTGCCATTTTCACAGCCGCTTCATCTGAATCATCTCTGTTGATCTTCACCCCATCCTTGTTGTGGGCAGAGCAGTGTCAGCCTCCTCGTTTTATTGATGAGTACACTGAGGCTAGAGAAGCTGAATATCCAGCCTCTTAACTCACAGCCAAAGAGTAGGCAGAGCTACAACTCGACCTCAGACCTTCTAAATCCATCCAGGGTTGGCCTCTACCTTGCCTAGCCCCTCAGCATCACTCACCTGTGTAAGCAAATGCCTGCTTGCAGGCACCAGGAACCAGGTGCTGTGCTAGTCTTTAGTGGTTCAGGTTGTCTGGTAACCATAGCAATGGTCGCTCTCCTCGTGGCAAATGAGATCACCCAGTTCACACTAGCGCTCAGGATTTGAGTTACTAGAGATGAGGCATTTTCCACAGAGGGCCATTAACTTTGGAATTCCCTTCCCCTCATCTGACACAGCCCTGGAGTATTGGCCTTCTGGGTCTTTGCCAACCACATCAAGTTGAGTTAGCCCGCTATGATTGGTAAGAAATCTGAACAAGCAGGAGGAAAGTGCTCAATTGAGTTTTAGTTGTGAGCAATTTGTAATTTTGTCTTATTTGCTGTTTGTGTCCCCTAGGATAACTAACCAACCATACATAATTCTCGTTCTTTAAAAACAAAATTTTAGTCAGCAGTTTGCATGAATTTGTTTCTGTGTTCTTACATCATGTCGCAAATGATGTGATGGAGAAACCTATAGGGAAGTTTTTGTTTCTTTTGCATAAACTATTTTGCAGTAATTGACCAGCCATAGAGAAAAGATTATCTCCTGTGCACTCTCAGCGAGTTCCCTGGTCACCAGAGACCAATAAGCTGTGTCCCTGGAACTATTATCACTTTGTTGAAGAAGCTGCTATGTGAACAAAAACCAGCCTTCATTAATTTCCCTTTTCATATTTAAAAAACCTTGTCAGTATTTTCCCTTTGGGAAAGTATAATTTTTCAATAGTGCATATTATTTTAGTTCTAAAAAGAAAAGATGTAGGGTGAGTCAGTTCAGTCACTCACTTGTGTCCGACTCTTTGTGACCCCATGAATCACAGCACGCCAGGCCTCCCTGTCCATCACCAATTCCCGGAGTTCACCCAAACTCATGTCCATCGAGTCGGTGATCCCATCCAGCCATCTCATCCTCTGTCATCCTGTTCTCCTCCTGCCCCCAATCCTTCCCAGCATCAGAGTTTTTTTCCAGTGAGTCAACTCTTCGCATGAGGTGGCCAGGGTATTGGAGTTTCAGCTTTAGCATCAGTCCTTCCAATGAACACCAAGGACTGATGTCCTTTATAATGGACTGGTTGGACCTCCTTGCAGTCCAAGGGACTCTCAAGAGTCTTCTCCAACACCACAGTTCAAAAGCATCATTTCTTCAGCTCTCAGCTTTCTTCACAATCCAACTCTCACATCCATACATGACCACTGGAAAAATCATAGCCTTGACTAGACAGACCTTTGTTGGCAAAGTAATGTTTCTGCTTTTGAATATGCTATCTAGGTTGCTCATAACTTTTCTTCCAAGGAGTAAGCGNATATATATATATATATGTATGTATCTTAATTTTCATTTCATAGAAACTGAAAGTTTTAGAAAGGTAAAATTGTCAAGATGATTTAAATTCCATATCGCTCCCCCAACACAAACACACTGTTTAACTGATGGGAGAACTGGTGCACTGGTTGTCTGGACCCAACGTTGCAATCAGTAACAGAATCAGGATTTATTTTCTCAGTCTGGTGCTCTTTCCATTGTACCGTGACGTATTTGTCTCTGTGTGAGCTCCTGATTCCTTTGTAGGCTTCTGAAAGCAGGGGTGATCCTTACGTGTCCCAATTGACGCTGCTTGGTGAATACTCTCAAGCTAATATATCAGACTTCATTTTAGTGTTATAAGAGGCTCAGATGTTACACCTCCTTTTCATTTTCTGTTCTCTTTTTCATTTAACCTCTTCTGTGGTTAGAAAAAGTTAGCGAATGGTCAAGTGATATATGATAGAATGGGATTTGAACGCTTGACCATTGTTGTTTCTAAACATCTGTATTTTTTTCTTGAGGTGTTATTGACATGCAACATTATATTAGTTGCAGGTGTACAACATGATGATTTGATACCTGTTTGAATTTCAAAATGGTCACCAAAATAAGCCTACTTAACATCATCCATCCCCATTCATAGTTATAATATTTTTCCTTGTGATGAGAACTCATCTGTACTGGAGTTAAAAGTTATTTTAAGGAATAGTCTCAGGGATTTAAAGTTATTTACTAAGTGGTTTAAATTATCTCACGCATAGTGACCAGACTCCTATTATACATTGTTCTTTTATCTTTAAAAATGTACATATTATTACCTGAAAAGTGAAAGAACCTTAGAGTTCATCTTCAAAATAAGATAATAGACATCACAAGTCAACCTCTTAGGTGTCAGTTTGTACGTTTTGGGTTTTTGTGCCATGGGAGAAGCTGGGTCAAGAATTATTTGCCCTGTTATGTGTTTGTGTGTGCAGTCCTATCCTAAATACTCAACCATAAACTGGATTCTAGTTTGTTTCAGTGCTGGAAGGGGTGTTGTCTAAGCTCTCAAGATATGATGAAGGCACTTTCTTTTCATCCATCCTGTCATTCACTGTGAGTATTTTGAATGAGTTCTCCTCTGCTGTCTTTTGACTGCTATCATAGTACTTATAAGTTAAGAAAATAATTCTCATAATTATCTCTTTTCCACTTAAGGTGAAAGCAGCTGCAAAATATGTTGATGTTCCAGTAAGTATTTTTTATTTGCTTTTAAAAACTATATATAATTCCTCTAAAAAAAGTATTTATGGTTCACCATGGGTTTATTTCAGATCTTTAAACCAATGTGATTCCCTCAGGGAGCAGTTTATTTTCCTTAAGCGAGGACTACCCCTCATAGCAAAACCTGGCAAGGTTATTTCAGTGTACTTTTTCTGTTGTAACTTGGGGACGCTTATGGAGGTCAGTTCATCATGAGAACATACCAGCTCATTGGTAGCTCCAGGATCAGGGAGAGAACGCCTCACATTATTTATAGAAAAAAGTTCACTCTCCTTCCCTTTTCATGAAGGCTCTAACAGGTGTCTTGTACGAGTTTAAGTAACAAACAAGAGGAATCAGTTAAATCAGAGGACTAGTTTTCTAAATGCAGAAGTGTTATAAATAAATCAATGTTGACTTACTTATCATTTGGTTTTTTACAGAATTCTTGGGAAATAATGGATAACCTGTAAACTTGTTCAAAAATTAAAAGAGTAAACTATGAAACTTGCTTAGCTACAATGAAAAAAATTTTACATGATAAATATAATCAACAAGTTAGTACAGCATTTGTGAGTTGGCAATCATTAACAAAGTTTTTGCCTTAAATTGTTATCACATATATATGATCAAGGCCTCTGATATTCTGTTGAATCATGTGTCTTGGCATGTATATCAAATAGTTAGAACATAATGGAAGAAAAACATAAAATTTAAAACTAAGTGGAATATAAGTCATCTCATCTTTAATTTAGGCTGTGCTTGAATAGCATTACCATCTCTAGGTCATTATTATAAATGTTAGCACTTTTAGTGCTGGCAAGCTTTGTATATCTGTTGTAGGTGGCTCTTATTTTTAAATTGCATGACTTCATTTTATACTATGGATAGACAGTCCCCAGATTTACTGACGCTATGGTTATTAAAAATGAACATTTGAAATGAAAAGGCCATGGACTTTCCTATCTTTGCCTAGGGTTTCTTGGGGGTAGGTTTTGTTTGTTTTTAGTTTTACAAGTAATTCCCAAAGAAGTTTTGTCATACTCTTTGTCTTGTATTAGAATCAGAAAATCAGTACTGGGCAGTAAGCAAAATAATCACGTGTGTGGTCCTGCAAAGGAGCAGCTCGAAAGAGAGAAAGAAAGCAGTAAGGGGGAATAGTTTATATTTGCTATCTGAAGAAGAAAAGGACCAGTCATCATGGGAACATATGGACTTTATTGTTCTTAATGAGTACTTTATAATATAGGTTTTGTTTCTAATTTTGAATTATTAAATACAAATGGAATGGAACATCATAATTATTTCTGTTCTTAGGGCTTTTGCAGTTCTTAATTTGACTCTGTACTAGATCTGTTAGAGCCCATAGAGCTTCATCATCGAAAGACATGGGAGGTGGTTCATTCATGCTCCTTCTCAATGCAGAAGCTCCCTCTCCTGACATGAATTCGCCACGAGTGTACATGCGTTCCCAGACATGAATCCCCTCCCACTTCCCACCCCATAACATCTCTCTGAGTCCTCCCCATGCACCAGCCCCAAGCATCCTGCATCCTGCATCGGACATAGACTGGCGATTCGTTTCTTACATGATAGTATACATGTTTCAATGCCATTCTCCCATCTCATCCCACCCTTTCCCTCTCTCTCTCCCCCAGAGTCCAAAAGTCCACTCCACACATCTGAGTCTCCCCTGTTGTCTCGCATACAGGGTCATCATCACCATCTTTCTAAATTCCATATATATAATATGCGTTAGTATACTGTATTGGTGTTTTTCTTTCTGGCTTACTTCACTCTGTATAATCGGCTCCAGTTCCATCCATCTCCTTAGAACTGATTCAAATGTATTCTTTTTAATGGC